>CM076848.1:32573848-32843848 GCA_039519185.1 Astragalus membranaceus
AATCATAGTCCCCATTTGATTTGGTCAAAATTGGCGCTAAGTTGTCGGTCACCTATTCTATGTGGCGTGCAACACATAAATGCAAGGTGGAATTTATATTAAAATTTCTTAATTTTATTTTAACAAATGTTTTTTAATTATTACTTATAATAATAAATATTAAATAAGACTTATCTTCTTCTTCCTTGGATACGTAAAGAAAGCAGGTATGGAAGTGCAGGCATGGAAACACAGAGAAAAGCAGAAATTCACGCATGGAAACGCATAGAAATGCAGACATGGAAACACAGAGAAGGGGAAACACATGCATGGAAACGCATCAAGAACTGTCCCGATTTGGGGATTTGGGTTCCGATCTGGGTTTCGAAAATTATCACTCAACAGGCAAGGAAAGACGATTTGGGTTCCTGAAATTTTTTCCAGATTTTTTGTGTGAGTAGACTGTAGAAGGAGAGAAGATTTGGTGAAGAATAAGAAGGAGAAGAAGGAGAAGAAGGAGAAGAAGGAGTGAGGGTTATTGGGGAAGAGATGAAGAATGATGAATCTGCATTTATCTGAGAAGATGCATGAGAGTAGAGCGATGAATCTCTGGGGTAGTAGACCGTGGAAGGAGAGAAGAAGATTTGGTGAAGAATAAGAATTAAGCGTTATAGGGAAAAGAGGGACCCGGATCCTCTCCAGTCACTTCCCCTCCAGTCACTCCATTCGACTGCTTTAGAGCCGTCCGATTAAGATCGGACGGTGCAGATTTCAAAGTCGGATTTTTTTATTAAATAAAATGGAAACACTGTTTTTGAAACATGTACCGTCCGATTAAGATCGGACGGCTCTGAAGCAGTCGAATGGAGTGACGGGAGGGGAAGTGACTGGAGAGGATCCGATTTCGGGAAAAGAGATCTGGGAGTGGGTGAGTGGAGGTCTATCAATAATGAAGTGTTATTTGTTATACAATAATAATTAATTAATAATTAAAAAACATTTGTTAAAACAAAAATAAGAAATTTAAATTTAAAATCCATGTTCCTTTTTAGTAAATGTTTTTTAGTAAAAGAAATGAAGTGACATGCCAACAAGGTCTGGTCAATTGTCATGTCAATTAAAATATTGACATATCAGTATCTTAGAGGTTGAAACTCCAATTTGGTTAACATTAGAGAATTTTGTAAAATAGGGGAACCAAAATTACCCAAAAAAATAAGGAGATCAAAATTGCATATTAAGTAAAATAAGAAAACCAAAAGTGCATTTTAAACCTTTTTATTAAACAATTTTCTTCAGTCAAATATCACTTATACACTCATGTTTTTTGGTGAAACTTCTACACTCATAAGAATATATAATTATTTCAACATAATAATAATAAATAATAATAATAAATCATGACTAATATTTAAAAATAAAATATTAACATTCCATTAAAACATGCATCAACCAAATAAACAATGAAAAAAATCAACCCAAAAAATAAATTTGGAGTGTTCCATGAAAAGGTTAACTACGACAAACAATTTTCGCGCAATGTTTTTTTTCCAACGGTCTTTGATCTCTTTTGCTATCTATGAGAAATGAGTTCTAAATAATCCGGAGTTCGACCGATGAGTAAAAAATGACTTCAATTTGTTTCATCGTCGGGGATTGAACTCGGGTACTAGCCAAGTCCACTCCTTAAGATGAAGTGCATTAAGCAATCTATCGACTTTAACTACTAATCCACTATTAACTCATGCCGGTGTGGCTCGTGGATCCTAATTTAAGAGTGACTTCATTTGAGGCCTTTACAATTACACACCTACACCTAACTGACTAACTCTAACACCCTTCCTCCCTTGCGGGCAGGACTTTTCAAAAGAAGAGTATTAGGAAGAAGAAGGTCAAGTAAAGTGACAAAGGAAAGAAGGAAGGGAGTTGAAAGTTAAATAGCATGCATTGCATTGCTGCCTAATTGTCCATTTTCCCCAACCATCTTTTCTATTATATTCTATTCTCACCTAACTTTTCACTTACACCTTCTTCCCTACACATCAACCACCACACCACACCACACCGCAACCCTTCACAATCGCAAAAATGGACAATTCAACCCAAGAATCCCACCTCCGATCCGAAAACTCCGTCACCTACGATTCCCCTTATCCTCTATACGCCATGTCCTTCTCTCCCAATTCTCAACGCATCGCAGTTGGAAGTTTCATCGAAGAATATACCAACCGTGTCGATATCCTCTCCTTCAACCCCGAAACCCTCTCCATAAAACCCCAACCTTCACTTTCCTTCGATCACCCTTACCCACCCACCAAACTCATGTTCCATCCCGCCACCAATTCCTCCTTTCATAAAACCTCCTCCGACCTCCTCGCCACCTCCGGCGACTACCTCCGTCTCTGGGAAGTCCGTGAAAATTCCGTCGAACCAATTTCCCTCTTCAACAACAGCAAAACCAGCGAGTTTTGCGCTCCTCTCACTTCCTTCGACTGGAACGACATCGAACCCAAGCGAATTGGAACCTCCAGCATCGACACCACGTGTACCATCTGGGACATCGAAAGAGGCGTCGTTGAAACGCAACTTATTGCACACGATAAAGAGGTTTACGACATCGCTTGGGGAGAATCCAGAGTTTTCGCTTCAGTTTCCGCTGATGGTTCTGTTAGGATATTTGATTTGAGAGACAAAGAACATTCCACAATTATCTATGAGAGTCCACAACCAGATACTCCTTTGCTTCGTTTGGCTTGGAACAAAAATGATTTGAGGTACATGGCAACTATTTTGATGGATAGTAATAAAGTTGTGATTTTGGATATTAGATCACCAACAACACCTGTGGCTGAATTGGAGAGGCATCGTGCTGGTGTTAATGCTATTGCTTGGGCTCCTAGAAGTTCTAAGCATATTTGTTCTGCTGGTGATGATGCGAATGCTCTTATTTGGGAATTGCCTACTGTGGCTGGTCCAAATGGGATTGATCCATTGTCTATGTATTCTGCTGGTTGTGAAATTAATCAGTTGCAGTGGCCTGCTGCTCATCCTGATTGGATTGCTGTTGCTTTTACAAATAAGATGCAGCTTTTGAGGGTTTGACTTTCAGCTCAGGTGAGAGGATAACATAACACACTCATAGTGATGCAAAATCAATTGTGCATTCATTGTGTTGTGCTGAGGTAACAGATGAATCTAGTCTAACTTCATTGTGTACTAGATAGGGTGACTTGGTACTCTCATAGTTGGGGCAAATTAGTTTACCTTCATATGTTATTTGTAGCTAAATTGATGTTGAATATGTTTGTTGAAGATGGAATTGGACAATTTGATTTTGTAATTACTGGCACCATCTGCATGATATTAGCCTATTAGTATTAGGTAAACCTTAAGGGTCCGTTTGGTGCACAGGATATGATAGAGATAACATATGATAGAAGACGAGATAGAGACATGATAGGATAGTGATAGGATAGACACTTATCATATCCGATGTTTGATACGCACATGATAACAAACAGGATAGCATTATTTTATCATATCCTGTGTTTGGTACACACCAAATAATGACAGGATATGATATATATTATAGTTAAATGACAAAATTGTCCTTGCCAATAAATTACATTTTTTTAAATCATTTGCAATATTTTTAAATATTATAAATTATCAAAACGTACTAAAAAATAAAACAAGTAATAAACCGTACCAAAATAAAACAAATAATTTTGTTGAAGTGTAGAACACGTAGAATTTGCAGAACAGTGAAACTAACAAACAATTTGCAGAAAGTGAAAATGACATCAAAGCACAACAAACCCTAAAATACAGAATCAGAGAAGAAATGGGGAAAGTGAGATTCTGTGGAGAAAGGCAAAAGGAAAGAACTAGTGAAAATAACCAAAATCAGTGATGAAAGAGAAAAACGAAAATCAAGCAGTGAAATATCGAAGATGTCACAAATTTCTCAGAACAAGGGGAAAACGAAAATCAGCGACGAAAGGGAAAACGAAAACGAAAACGAAAATCAGTGCTGAAAGGGAAGAGAAGATGCAGAGAGGTAGAAGGGAAGAGAAGATTCAGAGAGGTAGAAGATGAAGAGAAGCGATACTCTTCCCTTCCTGAAGCGCGAGAACGAGAACGCGAGAAAGGAGGGCATATTTGGTTCTCGTAAGTTTAATCCGGTTAGTTTCTAACCCACCTAATATTAAGGATAGGAAATACAAAGGGCTGACAAGATAAGATTAGTAAACGGATTAATTAATCATATCCTATTGGTGCATCAAACAAAAGATTAGGGTAGGATAGGATAAATTTATCATATCCTATCTTCTTATCTTGTGCACCAAAAGGACCCTAAAGCTTATTCTCCTTTTATTGTTATTTAATGGGATACACTCTTCCCAGTGGTATGTATGTACAGTAGTAGTTTTGAGTTTGATCATCTGCTTGACACCTCCGTTATTTTTGAAGAAAACCTTTTTTATGCAGGAGTAGTAGCAACCCAGTTAATGCCTTTTTTATGTAAGTCATTTATGGCGGATATCACTCCTAGACTTACAGTTTTGAACTTAGTAGCCTGGATTCAACAGTTGCGTGTTAACTTTGAAATTCCCCCCAAAATCTTGTTCTCTCATTATAACGTACTACTTGTTGAAGTCCATTTGGTATTGCTTTCCAGTTGCCGTTCTGCATTTCAAATGAACAAAATGTTTGGTGGTTTTGGTATTTTATGTTTGTTTAGAAATATTAACTCATGCTTTCGTCTGGAGCAATTTTATAGACAATTTCCAGAATTTGTATTTTGATACACTCCTGAATTAATTCTTCTTTCGCATTACTTACTATATATAACAGTTATGTGTTTTCTGTGCACCTACCTCCGTATGCTCTTCTTCCCCGTCCTGGAGGGGATCCATTTCCATCTTGGCACTGAGTTTCCTGTTTAATGTTTCAGTAGTCTCTAGACCACTTGCTATGGTCTTTAACATTCATACTCAAAAGTCCAAATAGTGTGGTTTACATGAATCTCCATCCTGAAGGCTTTACTCAATTCTTGGTAGTTTAAGTAGCTCCATACTTATACTTACAAATTTCAATTTATCACCCCCTTTGAATTGGTTTGCTAAATTGATATTTGAGCTGTGTTAGTGTATAGGAGTTTGGTTTGCTTTCCCTTATTTGTACAATACTGATAATGCTATTAAAAGTAGTGCAAATTTGATGATGAGGACTGGTTTCTGTCATCGTTCATTTTCAACGCCAAAAAATACATACTAATTGTGTTTGATGAATGTACTTGTGGCATTTAGGAGTAACTGTACACCGGATCAAGATGAATGTAATCTATAGGTACATCTCGCGCCGCTTTGGTTGTTGTCTGATCTGCTACTGAGTGGCTGGATCGCTTAAGTACATTTTGGAAACATACTACTTATGCATAACCGCCCTTCGATATTTAGCTTATTGCTTCCTTTTCTGCAGATATCTTAGTATTGGCCGGGAAGTTCTTAAATATTTTGCTTGCACGAACTCCCCTTGTATGACTAAATAAGAACGTTGCCTTTATAGGGATTTATTATGAAGGATGTCTGTGTTTTTAAAGAAGGAATTGCTGCTGATCTGTTTCCTCTAGGCCAATGATAGAAATCTATTTGTTTACTGATAGGCATTGTTCTGAGATATTTAACTGTTTGAATTTTCTTTTTTAGGAGTTGTGCGGCCTTAAAGTGATTAAGGTTAGGTTACAAGAGAGATAAATACTCCCTAAGTCCCATATTATACGATTTTCTAGTCAAAAAAATTGTCTCATAATACATGACTTTTTAGAATCTCAATTAAACATTAATATTTATTTTCTACCATACCTTTCATTATTTAATAATATATCTTTCATAACTACTAATTTATCTTCTCAATGTCATCATTAATAAGGTTAATTTGGTAAACTAACTCACAATTTCTCTTTTCCATACAAAATTAACTAATTTTTTTAATATGTGTGAAATGATTTAAAACGACATAAAATATGGGACGAAGGGAGTATATTCTTGGCAGAATCATCTAATGACTTGATAGAATATATGATTAGTTGCAATTATGTAACTAACTCCTAAAAGAATTGCAACTACCTATATATCCCCCGCCCGAGCTGATAGTATCTTGGGGGACTTAAAGTAGAATGGTTGGAACTTCACAAGTGACATGTGGAAAGTACATAAATTTTGTGTGTTAATTCAAGAGGAGTTCTACCTATAATTGATGCCGGGTGTAATTGTACCCCTCAAAATTTAAAATTCTCACTTACCATCCTCAATAAATTTTATTTTGACCTCTAACTATACTATTTTACTTCTCGTGCCCCACTCTCTCAGCGAAGCACTGGGCACAATATAGTTAATATATGGTCTTTTTCTTTTCTCTATAAGAAAATAACTTGTGATACACCAACTCTTTCACTTAGTTTACAGTTGCTTTGTATTGAGTCATTCTTATCCCCACACATTCACATTCATATGCGTCCATTTAACTCACACTAAAGGAAGGCAACTCAACTGTAGATTTTATAGCCAAGCATGGTGCTAATAATGTTGAGAAGTGGATGCACCCTTAAATTCAGTCACTAATTGGAGGATAAGTTGTTTTTTTAGCAACTAATGCGAAATTAATTTTATACATGTGTTACTTCAGGTGCCAATTTGACACCAAATTATCACTTCAAAGTACTGAAAACATGTAATTTTGTAATTGTAGAGACTAAATATGAGTACAAAGACTAAGAGGCTGTTTGGAAGAGCTTATATTGAGTTTATGTGGGCTTATCTTATGGTAAAAACTCTCATGTACTTGTTTGGGAGAATATTTCATAAGAGCTTATGCGCATTCCCATAAGCTGCCTAACATAAAAAAATGTAAATTTTATAATGCTAAAAGGATATTATTTTTTTGTCAAAAAAAATATTGTTTTTCATAAACAGTTAGAAAAATTAAAAATATTCTGCGATAGTCATTTGCACTATCGGTGATTCAGGCAATCGTAACCACACAGACAGCAGCATTAGGTTAGAGTGAATGAAGCGGAGAGAAGCCACGTAATTAAGAAAGACAAGTCGTCACCCAAACAAACCCAAGCCACTGTTATTGTGAAACAGAAAAGAGAGCTAGATAGAATATATAAACCAGAATCCGAATTTCTCCTTCTCATCACAAACAAACACCTCTTAATTATTCTTCATCCGATCATGGACATAACCACCACCATAGACCCACTTCAACCCCACCATAACCACCGCGGTTGAAATGTCCCCACCGCCACAGCCACTAACCAATCTTCTATCTCAACCCAACCTCCCTTCCTTACCCGATCTCTTTCTCACAGCTCTCTCCGTCTGTTTCCTCTTCACCTCCTCCCGGTCCCACACCACCCCCACCACCACCACCTCCTGCCCCTTCCTCTCTCTCCCTCTAAACCCTCGCCGCTTCCTCAAACTCCCCGCCATGTCCCACACCACCACGTCATCAATATTATCATCATCCAACAACAAGAATAATCGCCGCCACAACTTCGCTTCCCCAAAATCCCTCTCTGAATGGTTGAAACCCCGCTTACCCTCCGATTCCTTCGCCTCATGGGGCGTTAAACCCGGCACCAAAAACGTTCACAACCTCTGGCTAGAAATCGCCCAAGGCGAAACCTCCCTCGAAGACTCCACTCCTCCGATTCGAACCGTTCAGGTCGCTACAGTTCGGGTCACCGGAAAAGACGGTAAAATCCTGGTTGAATCACACCAGGAGTTATCCGACGGTAACGTGAGGAAACGAGGTCGGCCGTTGTCGGAGAAGATGAAACCCGGTGAGGATCCGGAATCTGCTGCCGTTAGAGCGATTAGGGAAGAGCTTGGCTCTGTGATTGGTGCACCGGAAATTGAGGTGGGTGATATAGTGACGATTGATCCGAATTCTTATGAGATGAGGGTGGAGGAGCGAAGTTCCGGGTCGTATCCGGGTTTGCCAGGTTGTTACGTTTTGCATACGTTGAATGCCACGGTTGAGGGTTTACCGGAGGGTGATTTTTGTACATATGAGGTGGATGAGTACGCTGATTCTGATGATAAGAAAGTTGCAAACCAGGCTGTTTCTGTCAAGAAACATTTTTGGACATGGGTTAGTGCGGATTCCATACAACCTTGAATGATGTGGTTTTGTTTCTTTTCTTTTATCTATGGGGTTTAAACTGACTTTTTTTTAGGGGTTGGGTTGGGATAGGGGATGCTTATGTTATTTTCGATGTTAGTTTATTTATACATATGAATGAATAGTGGTAGCAACAGTTTTTGTACTTGTATATCATTTTGAATTGGATTTCTGGGAGACAATAAGTTGAATTGGGACATAGTTTTTTAGACTGGTGCGTGATGATACTTATAGATGATGTTAATAAAGCCATTGCTACTGCTATAGAATAGAATTTGCTATGTTCTCTGAAATAAATGTTGCATTAGCTGCTTGTTTTGGTTGTTTACTTGATATTTCATGATTTCATTTCTAAGTATGTTAGTTGTGACTACCTGAATCGCTTCTTGCTCCAATTTAATAATCTCTAAAACTGAATTTCCTAGTGTATGTATTGACAAAATTTGACATTGTTCGCATAACAAATTCTAACCGGCCATTCAAAAATCAATCCGGAATTGCTTAGATTTGGATTCCTCAAACAACTCAGGGAAATGGTGGACACACTAGTGCACAAGGTGAGTACTTGCTGTTGTCGAATATTCAAATACAGATACTGTCGAATTTCACAGAGACAGCAGTAGCCAAAATTGTAAGTACAGCAATAGTCGAATAATGCAAAGGCTGCTGAAGTAGTTGAAGGTGCAAGGGCTGCAGTAGTCGAAATTCTGCTGTGGTCGAATTGCAGCAGCAGTCGAATTGTAGTTGTAGTAGAATTTGCAATGATAGTTGTGTTCAAATCTGCAGAGACAGCTGCATAGATGGAAGCAGTCGAACCTGCAGCGACGGAGGCAGTCGAACCTGCAGTGACAGAAGCAATCGAATCTGAAGAGACAGCTGTGGTCGAATTTATTGCTGCTGTCGAATTTGTCAAGAGACAGAGATGCTGCGAACCAAACCTGCGAACAAAAAGAGTTAGAAAATAACCGGAGGCGTCTTTCGACTGCCCTGAAGAATTTATCCGCCTCTACAGCGCAAATTCCCCGAGGTACAACCGGCTCTTCTCAATCGCAGTAGCGAAAGAGGTATCCGAACTAGCAAGAGTAACATGATATGGAATCAGGATATGAACCCAGGAGAGTGATATTTAGAAGGAGTGAAAATGGCTCTCTTCTATATTCCCTTCAAGGCCAATGGAGAACGCTTATATAGGCTTTCAGAGATAGTCGTTTGAAGCATAGGCTCCAGCCATTTAATAGCCAGTCAACAACCGTTATAAAATAAATTGTAATCATGCCGGTTTATTTTTGCAGTTACGAAATGGATTGGTTTAAATGAAAATAGCTGTTAAACAAAAATAACAGTTACAAAATAAAGGAAATTAAATTTCATTTTTCGACCAAAACTGGGAAGAACATCTGCAACCCATTTCGACCAAAACTGGGAAGGATATTTTGTGTCGAAATGTTTGTCCGTGTCGAAATATATTTGTTTGTGTCGAAAATATTTGTTTTGAGTCGAAAATATTTGTTTGTCCATATTCACTTAGAAGTTTTGAAATATCACAAAATTTACAACACTTGCAAATGCACTAGCCCAAGTAGCCTCAACACAGTACGAAATACGAACCCTAATAGGGGTGAATAGAGTTCTTGAGAAGTCCCACTAATTGTTTGGCTTCTTGAAAATGTTTATGGATCTTTATGAAATCCTTTAAATATTGGATCAAGAATTACTGAGTTCTAGATGCAGTAGGATTGAGAATGGCATCTATGCCATGAAACATGCAATACTATAGCATATGCATAAACCCTAAAACAAAATCTAACAATTCAAAAACAGAATTAAAGGAGTTTGGGTTAGAAGAATTGCATTGTGATCATGGTTATCAAATCGGGATACGTATTGTGTATCGGAAGACCTATTTTTTGAATCGTGTATCGTATCATAAGATACATCATCAAAAAATATATAACTTTTTTAAGTAAAACTAGTTAACATAAGTAAAAATAACACATGAACTTCAAAATAAATCAAGTCATAAATAAACATAACATGTGTTTGACTCAACCCCTATAAATCAAGTCATAAATAAACATAACATGATCAAAAACATAGTGTGCTAGGTTTGTTTCTTAGTCAATCTAACATGGGGGATTTAAAATGATTGCTTTTGTCTTATTATATATCATTTAAGAAAAATTTCCAAAAAAAACCACTTGAGCAGGCATTTTAGCCTTGTGAATTCATATAGTAAGATTCAACAAAATTCATTTATCGTAAGATTCAATAGAGTGTATCGGGATACATGATGGGATACAGGTGCAAAAAAGATACACACTAAGATACGTATCGTTTTTGTTTGATTTCATATCGTATCGGGATATGAATCGTATGTATCGTAAGTTACTGATAACAAAAACTGTGATCTATATTGATTCGCTCATATTCACCGTTTATATTATCTTTATTATTATTATATTAAACCATTGAGCTAATCCATGGAGGTAAATCTATTCATATTTTATGTCATTACATCGACAAGCAATGCATTTTTACATACAATTAAAAATAGCATCGCTTTGAAGAGGATATATACAACGGGGGCAAAATTCATGGTTACGATTGGCGTCTCTATTATATGATGTATGAAGCATAATGAACGCATGTGTAAACAATTCAAACAAAAATCAATTTAAACAAGAAAAAAAGTGCAGTATAGTGCTTTATCCACACCAAAATCGAATTTTCAATTACTTGGACTGTTTTGTTCACTGTTTCTCCAAGAAGAACCATTTGATGCTCTCTCAGTTTATAGATCTTGAAGAAAACTTGACAAAAATACTGAAACATAGCGAAGATGGTTATTTTGCATTTCATCTAAATTGTCGCTAGAAAAACCAAACACCGGATACATCAACTTTCGCCGACCAAGTTTTGCTTATTTATATATATATATATATATATATATATGATTTAATTTAGATACACAATAGGTGTATATGTGTTTTATACTATCTTTTATTTACAAGTTGACATGTCATTAAAGAGAAATTAGTCAAGTGGTAACCACCTTATATGTCAACCATTCCACGTATTGTTATTGGTTGTTGTAAAAGTCTGTACGCAGTTTGGGTACATAAATTGAACTTATATATATATATATATATATATATATATATATATATATATATATATATATATATATATATATATATTTATTTATCTTTTGTGTGTGTGTGTCTGTACTGTGTGTTATAGATATAATAGTTACTATATTTCAACCATAATATTTGTTTAAAAGCGTTTTATGATCAAGTATATCATAAAAAGATATTTTTTGGTAAATGAAATTCCCTCTATAATATACATTGCATTGTCGATTACACAGTTTGTAACATGAATCCCTAATTATTGAATATTATAAAAAAAAATTATTCACTCATTTGTCGATTACACAGTTAATAAGTAATTGTATACCCGTGCATGGCACGGGTTAGTCATACTAGTCTTATGAACATATAGAAACTCCGATGCTCGAGTCTCTGATCTACACTATTTGAACCACTAAGGTGACATTTGGAATCACAGCAACAGGGATATGAACGTGCAATTGACTTGACACTCCCTATGTTAGCTTCCAAGTTCATCGAGACGGGTCTTCATGAGTGTCTTTTAAATTAACTAGTGTGTCAAACTCGTGGGATGGACGGGTATACATTATTTTTTTTTTTGCAAATAGAATTGCATAATTAAATGACAACTAGTAACAACTTTTAAAAAGAAAACACAACAAATAGAAATATTTAAATAAAAAATTTATGTTATTAGAATTATAATTATATATTTGAAGAATTGGAAATCATTAGAGAAAATTTAACAACTAAATCAAAATCAAGTTATATAATAAGGAATTCTTTAAAGACAAATAATTGTTTCCTAATGGTTGCAGATATATAGCATAATATTAACTATTTCCGTTAAAAAAAATATTTTTCTAAATTGAAATTGTTAAAATCTTATTTGCAACTTATAATGACGCAAATTAGATTAAGAAGTCTCACTTTAGTTTCTGTTGAAAATAATTCTTAAAAAAACTTTAATTATGAACGAATTATTAATAATTTTCAACAAACACTACAAAAAACGGATCAAATAGTGGGGGTTTTATTGCGGAGGTTTTAAAAACCCCCCCAGTTTAACAATAAAAAAGGAACTCCTCGGTCAACAAGTTGAAAATGTTGTTTCAATTTACGGAGGTTTAAAAAACCTCCGCTAAGTGTCACGAAAAACCCCCGCTAAATGTAAAATAAAAAAACAAAAAAAACCTTCTAAACCTGTTTCCCTCTCATCTGTTTCAAGTTCCCTCTTCTCATTTCACTCTCGCGAAACCCGTTTCCTTCTCACTGCTTCACCCTCCCTTAGTCACAAACGCTCCTCCCTCGCGAAACCCTCCCTGATTCACTGCTTCACCGCTTCACCCTCCTCAGTCACAAACCCTCCCTCGCGAAACCCTCCCTCGCGAAACCCTCCTCCCTCGCGAAAACCTCCCTCTCGCGACACCCAGTTTCTCACAAACCCTCCCTCAGTCACAAACACTCCCTCGCGAAACCCAGATTCTCCCTCTCGCGAAACCCAGTTTCTCACAAACCCTCCCTCAGTCACAAACCCCCTTACCAGAAACCCCCATTTCGTATGTTATTGTGCGTCTTGGCAACGGAAAGGAACTTCGAGTCTTGCACAACCTCCATTCGCGACAACCACCGCTCTACGCTCTACATCGCTCTACAACCATCGCTCTGTGAACCTGTTCGTCGCACCACCTGTCTCTCACCATCAGCATCTATCTCACTTGCTCTCAGATAGGGTTTTGGTAAGGTTTCTATCTGATTCCTTTCCTTCGTTTGATTTTGCTCATATTCCTAATAATGAATTACATCATTTTCAAAAAGATTTTGACCTGAATTTCTTTATGGTTTTTCACAATAAACAAACTGCTACATTTATTCCTTTCTGATCTTGAAATGAAAATATTACAGAGGATATTCTTGATTGGGGGATTTGTTAAGTTGGTTACTTGGTTTGTGTTGTTTCCTTATGTATATGTATACTTGAGTGTGTGTTTTTGATTCTGAATTAAACTATACTTGAGTGTGTATCTGGAAGACCAATCTTTTTCTGTGTGAATGGCGAGTTGAGTTGGTAGTTGTACTGATAATGTTTCTAATACAGGGATTCTAAATTACAATTATGTTTTTTTCCTCTAACTTGTAAGATACTGAATTGCTTATTATTAAATTCTATAGGGGATGGGAAGACCCAGCAACTTGGGCCAAAAGTGTGGGAAACAGTTGGAGAACAACTGGTGATATTGAAGATAACTGGAAAAGGTATCACAATATATTAATTTGTCTTGGATATATAAAAATGATAACTTAGTTAAATAAGTATCAACTCTCTAGATTATATCTTAGATGAAAACGACAAATGGGCATCCTATGCTGGACCTGTTTCATTCAAATGCACCAAAGAATAGCATAGATTCCACAATCCACACTATCCAGTATGCTATATGACTAAATGATAAGTCAGAGCTTTATTATTTTGTTATTTTTTATTTTTCAGAGGAAAGTTGCTAATTTACCTTTTTGCCATACATGCAGATATCCTTGTTTGTTTCATCCAATGATGCTCTGAAGTCAGGCTGGCTTTTGAAGTTTTTAAAAGAAGTTAGACCTGCCCATATAAAAGAAATGCAACAAAATCTGGCCAAGGTTTGTAATCAGGGTCATATAGAATTTCACTTCTTTTTCCCCTATCTAGTGCTGCTGTAGGATTATCTTCTCATCAATCTTGCAAGTACTTTATACCATTTCCCAAAATGTTGGCAGCACCGCTGAAACAATTAACTTGGATATTGTTCATTTTCTAAAGTTGTCATTCCGTGTGTTGTCTTGCTTACCTGTATGGTGTTTAATGTTTTATTTTGTTACCCTTTCAGTACTCAAGGCATTTCCTATATTCCAGTCCAGCGCAACTGTTGGGTCCTGAAGACTTGGTTTGGAAAATGGTTTGTTACTTTTTGTTTTGTTATTAAGTTTCTGTTTCTAAGATTCTTTTTGGGCACCTTGCCATAATGAATTTAAGCTTCAGCTTGACCCTCAGTATGCTCATTAAGTTTTTTTCTTCCATTGCTGTTTTGTATAGTTTTGTGATGTTGATATGTCAGTTGGTGCATGAGTTGCAGTAAGTTTATTTCTAGAGGCCATATGATGATTTGGAAAGATCATTACAAGAAATGTAAAATAAAATCATTAAAGAAAGGTGGAGACCAGAATATAGTAATGTTTAACATTGATGACAAGCTGCCTAACTGTGGCGTTTCCCTTTCACAAGCTTTGCTACTTAAGTATTTGGCTTAATGGTGTTTTGGGGAATTTTGGCTTTTCTTAGAATGTGTAACTAGAGCGATGAGGCATCATACTACTAGTAACTTGGCCTTGCAAGAAATTCATTGTATAATATGGTGTAATTTGTTATGTATGCAGCTGTAAATAAAGATGAATTGCTTCAGATGGTTAGATTTGGTGCCGAAATGGTTTTTAGTTCCAAGGACAGTACAATTACAGATGAAGATATTGACAGAATTATTGCTAAAGGAGAGGAAACGACAGCCGAGCTTGATGCTAAGATGAAGAGATTTACGGAAGATGCTATCAAATTTAAGATGGACGACAGTATGTAACCTTTGAATATAAAATCTAGTTTTGCAAATATTCTTTGTGCTGAAGTGGATGAGCCATATTATGGTTTCGAGTGTGATTCATCCCTCTGAAACATTGTTCTTATGATGAAATAGTGAACTAACTACCATGTCATAACTATTTACTGTATTAAATTTGGTTCTAAACACAAAACCTAAACCAAAAGGTCTTTCTTTTCAACTCTTAATGTTTTCACGGAAACATTTTTCTTCTTCTAAAAGAATTATAGTACATATTTTGTCTGATAGCTTTTAATTCTGTTACTTCAGGCATGATTTCCAGTTTTTCAACACACAAAGGTTGAATGAGCTGTACGAAAAGGAAGTTCGCTATCTAATGGTGGGTAACATGAGCATGTTGATTCACATTACCTCAGTAAATGTTTATGTGCTGATGTTTAACAAAATTTCAGCAAACACATCAGAAGAATCAGGTAAAAGACTCCATAGATGTTGATGAACCAAAATTGCTAAAGGAGGTGAGCAAAATTCTTTATGAACTAGGCTTTGCGATTTGTTTGTTTATTTTGTGTTCATTTTGGTATTTGGTGAACATAGGGATTTTCAGCATGGAGTGTTTCACATGTAAATTATGTATGCCCTAGAAATTATGTAGGCCCTAGAAATTTCAATCAATAGAAGATAGTATGTTGAAAAGAGTGTTTCACATGTATTGTGTACGGTGAGTTTTTTGATGAAATGAGCTTGTTTGTTGGTGTACAATGGTGGCAATGAGATTTGAGACAACTACAGAGCATCTTTCCCCTACCCAATTCTAGTAGCTTTAGTTTACTTATTTTATTTTATATTGGTGCAGTTTGGTTTGTTTGTTTGATATGGCCAACAACGCTGATATGGACCGTGTAGACTGTATATAGTATAGTATTTTGTTGAGCCAACTACAGAGCATCTTTCTGATTAATATATTTTATTGCCTGTAGATTATGATAGAATTATTAAAAACATCGAAAGAGGGGAGTCGAGAATAGCTCGGAAAGATGAGATCATGAAAGCTATTGGGAAGAAGTTGGACCGCTACAAGAATCCTTGGTTAGAGTTGAAGATACAGTATGGACAAAACAAGGGAAAATTATACAATGAAGAATGTGATCGATTCATGGTGTGTTCATTTTCTTAGACTTCATGTTTGTTAGACTTTAAGCTATTTTATGTTTGTTAGACTTTAGGCAACGTGATTCCACTGTTGACAGGAGTTCAAAGATGTTTGATCCTCAAAGAACAAAGGGTCTTGCAATTTCTCTGGTAGATAACTTGATATATGTTTGCAGAAATTGTGGTTATTCTTTAAGCAAGACTTTAGCTCCTTTTATATATATTAGCTTAGATTAGATAACTGATTGTAGCAAGAAATAAGCATGTTTCAGACCCTTTGTTAACAGTGGGAGGTGATTATATTGAAATTTGGCATATTCTTGTTTTCGTTATTTGTATTTGTATGTGTATACATGTGTGTGTAAAAACACCATTTCCTAAGTCAGGGTTGGCACCAATAGGTTATGTGCAGTTGCTCTAATTTGTATGTGTATGCATGTTGCTCTTTAAACCTTTAATGTATGATTTATATCATGAAGTATATCAAAAATTATAAAATTAGCCAATATAGTCTTGTATTATTGACCAATAGGTTATGTGCTGTTGCGCTGTTGCTGTTTGTTGGTGCTGTTGCGCTGTTGCTGTCTGTTGCTGTCTGAATTCTTACCTCGTTTTTACTGAATCTGAATTCTTACCTCTGCTGTTTACTGAATCTGCTTCCCTTTTTACTGATCTGTTCCTATGCTGCTTTACTGAATCTGATCCTCGTTTTTGTTCCTCTGCTATTTACTGAATCTGCAGAATCTGTTAATGCTGTTTACTGAATCTACTGAATCTGCTGTTTGCTGATTTACTGAATCTGTTAATGCTTTACTGATTTGTTAATGCTGCTTTACTGAATCTGATCCTCGTTTTTGTTCCTATGCTGTTTACTGATTTACTGAATCTGTTAATGCTGAACTGCTGTTTACTGAATCTGCTGTTAATACTGAATCTGTTAATGCTGCTGTTAAAGAATCTGCTGTTAATACTGAAACTGCTTCCCTTTTTACTGATTTGTTAATGCTGCTTTACTGAATCTGATCCTCGTTTTTGTTCCTATGCTGTTTACTGAATCTGCTTCCCTTTTTACTGATCTGTTCCTATGCTGTTTGGCAGCCTCGTTTTTGTTTTAGAACTACTGAAGCTGTTGCAGAAAGATATTGCAAACTCAGCCTTGGAAAGAAGTGGGCTGCAAATAGGCAAACCTTATGGAACCATTTCTATGATCCAACCAAAACTAGAGATGAAATCATAAGTAACGTGCCAACCGGCATAGATGAAACTCAATGGGCTTATTTTGTTACCTATCGTCTAACACCAAAAACACAGGTAGAATTTGGGTTACTTTGATCTATTTATTTTTGGTGAAACAAGTTATTTAACTAATACATAATTATATATATATATATATGTATGTATGTATTAGTTGGATGTGATTAGTTGAGTGGTGTGATTAGTTGAGTTGGCAGCCTAGTATAAATATGTATTGCAATATAAATATGTATTCCAAATGGGCACAGTAGCTTACTTGAGTGGTGTAGATTTTGTTAGTGGTATCTTTGATTCTTCTTCTGTCAGTGATGTAGATTTTGTTATTGGTGTCTTTGATTTTATCATGTTACCTTACGGTGGTTATAATTAAATATGTATTGCAATATATATGTACTAGTTGGAAATGAGTCAATTTGTTCGGATTAAACATGAGTATGTATTGCAGAAACATATAGTATGTATTAGTTGGAATTAAATATGTATCAATTTAGTTCTTTTTTATTTTGATTTTTGATATTTGAAATGAGTCCATTTTTCTTTTGTTATTTCAGGCAAGTGAGCATGCAAGTCAGCCTCATTCTCGAATGGATACAAGTGGATCAATTGGTGCTAGCAATATTTAGTGGTTTTAGGATCCTTTAGTATAGGATTTTTTTGTTGCCATTGTGATTTTGAGCTACAATTGTTTCTTTCTATTATCTTTTTGAGTTAGATGACATTAAATATTTGACATTACATTTATGTTATCAGAATTATATTTTAAATGAAATTTTCAGTTTTTTTAGTAAGCTTAGTAAGTGTTATTTAAGATATATGTATAGTTATTAGTGATGAAAACAGGTAATTAGATAATGAAAAAAGAAATTTTCAAATTGCAAAAGAAATATTGTCTCCGCATAACTCTAATAAGAAGTTGAAACCCCCACAAAAAAGTCCTATCAACTATGGCAATAAAAAATCACCACAAATAAATCAATTTTAGGAGGTTTATAACCCCCTCAAACAAACCTCCACTAATTGTGGGGGTTAAAAACCCCCGCAGTAAAACCCCCGCAAAAAGACAGGATACCAGCGTTTTCAAAAAACCCCCGCAGTTAGATTGCGGCACTTAAAACTCCGGCGTTTTTTAAAACCCCCGCTGATTACGTTGCGGGGGTTAAAAACCCCCGCTAATTGAAAAAAAAACCGCCGCAATCTATAATGTTTTTTGTAGTGAAAAAATACAATGCGAATATTATTCAAATAAATACAAATGGCATCATTTTATTGGTTCGTCGAGGATAAACAAAATCTTCGGAACGATCGTGTCCTAAGGCAGTGAGAGAGCAGCAAAATGCATAAGAATATGCAACTTAGTGTTGAGTTCCCCATGCCATAATAAAACTCTGGTAAATTGTTTTTGACTTATCTATGTACTTTTTTATGAGTATTTATCAATGTATCTTTTAATAGGCTAATAAATAAAAAAAAAGTTAACATTAGTTAAAATGCTATACAAGTCATCTTATGTCTTCATTTATTTTTTACTTTAAAAACCACCACATTAGAATTGCATGTTTACATGACAACTAGTAACAACTTTTAAAAAGAAAACACAATAGTGTTACTCGATAGCAAATATGATTGTCACGTGATGCTCATACATGATAACAAAGCCACTCTACCTTATAAAACACTCACACAAAGGAAAAAAACTAAAATAACTAAGAAATTAAAATGTCAATTTTTCCTTACAAAGTCATACCAAATTCTTTTCCTTCTCATTTACCAAAAGATTGACTTGCCAATTTTCTCATTCACCTTACAAGAAGCTTAGAATCTTGGAATTATCACGTTGTCTTGTGATAATTAATGAGCAATGTTCAACATTTCAAAAATTGATTCTTGATATGGGTGCATTGGAATGGAATTTTAAAAAAAAATTTGGACAAAATAATCTTGTGGTATTTAATCAGGACTTTTATATAATATAAAATCCTATGGTATTCAGTTAGGATTTTCAAATTTTTTTAAAGAGAGTTTCCCAAAACTCAATTGTATTCATTTGAGACTTTTTACAACTTCAAAAAAAAATCTGTCGGTATTCAGAAAAAACACGAATTTGAGGGATTATTTTACAAGATAGATCTTGTAGGACTTTTTAGTACATTCTATAAATACTATACCCATTAAACAATCCCACCTAAATTCTTGGGACTTTTTAACTCTATCATTCCCTGCTTGTAGACCTCTCCAAGTGAGTATTTCTCTCTCTGTCTTCCTTTTTCTCCTCAAAGTTTATCCATCATTATAACCATTGTTCATATCCTATGTATTGCAAATAATGTGATCATCTTGCTGCTAACTGCTCCTTTACTGCTCTCAATTTCTTAATCTTGCTATCAGCAAACTTTGTTAGGTGCTCTCATTATTTTTACCCTTGGTATTATAATTATAGAGATGTTGATTAAAAAAATTGAAAAACAAAAAGTAATATGGAGATCGCATAAAAAAGTAAAATTATATTCCAATAATAATCTTATTAAGTTCTCTCTTATTAATTTTTTTGATGAAGTTTCTTTTGATGTAATTGGTTTATGCCATAATAATAATTTTATGCTTGCTTTTGAGACTATGAAGTTGCAGTGAATTAAATAATAATTGTTTTTGTTATTTTTGTCTTTGATTCTCTTAAATTTTGATCGTATGCTACTCATCAAAGTCTTGTCAAATCTCGTAAGGCTAAAAATCCTTTTAAATCTTATAAAGTCTTAGGATACAAATCCATTAAAATTGAAACAACAAAGTTTTGAAAGCCCTACGGAGTCTTAAAAATCGTGAAATTCCTACAAAGTCTTTTAAAATTTATTGGACTTTTTTCTTGATAAAATAGTCCTTTAAAATCCAAAACCAATACCCCTTTTTTTTTGCTTACCATGTTTTTGGTGCGCAGTTTCCACCAGCTTTGCCGATGACTAATCTACGCTGGGGAACCTGACTGGCCACGAGTACTCGGCTTTGCCGGCCCGTGTGGTTCTCCCCTCCCAACAGAGTTTTTGCCACACCCAAGATTCGAACCCAAGACTTTGAGGTGGAATCCAAGTCCAGTTACCACTTAGACCAACCATTGTTGGTAATAAATAAAGAACAACAATAGAATTGAGTAGAATTGAAAATGAAGATGGTAATAGTTTTAGTTATAAGGTCAGAAAAAGATCCTGGAATGTGGTTGAGATCAATGCCGAAAAAGAAAAGTGCTTCTTGTTTGATCTCTGAAAGTTGAGAAACATTACCATAAGCGTCAATATGAATAGGGCCCTTAATCCCGTGAGCTCTAAGAACTCCCATAATTGAAGGTGCTACATTCAAAAAGCTAATGTCGGATGGGACGCCACAACAGTCAAAGTCCCACCATACCGAAACCCTAAAGTTATCCCAATGAGGTTGCGGAGGATGACTAAGTTCCTGTTGCAGTTCGGATGACTTGGGCTCTTCAAAATGACTAGCAATCTGGTCTACTTCAGATAACTTTGAATCCTCAAACAACTCAAGCTTTCTCAAATAAATAACATCTTGATGTGCAATCGAATCATCGGACTTAGCATTGCTTTTCCAAAATGTCCACCAACTACTAATCAAACTAAAGAAAGTTGAAGTAAATCACTACAAGAAAATCGCGTATTACCGGCAGATTTTTTCCGCCGATAAGTTTTCGGCGGAAATTTGGCATTTCCAGCAAATTTTTTCCGTCGGTAAATTTCCGGCGGATTTTAAGAAAATAATAATAATATTTTTAAAAAAAAAAAACCGCCGAAAATTCAAAAAAAATCCGCCGGAAATGTCGCCGGCTACATTTCCAACGGATTTTTTTTGAATTTCCGGCGGATTTTTGATAGAAAAAAAAAATTAAAATCCGCCGGAAATGTACGCCATTTCCGGCGGATTTTGTTTAAAAATAATAATAAAAATTTCAAAAAATCCGCCGGAACGTTTTGAAATTCCTATAAATAAAACTTTCTCCTACACTCTTCTCATTCTCTCATTTCACTATTTATTTCCTTCTCACTTTCTCCTACACTCTTCTACGGTTCCCTTTTCTTCTTTCTTCTCACTTATTCATTCTTATTTCTTCTTATTTCTTTTTTCTCATACTCTTCAATCTCAATAAATTTCTCTCCATATATCTTTTCTATATTTCCATTTTCTTCTTCCTTCTCACTTCTTATTTCTTCATTCTCATACTCTCATTCATTCTTATTCCTTCTCACTTCTTCATTCTTATTTTCTCCAATATTATTTTTCCATACTCTCTTTCATTTTTTTTGACACAACTCTCTTTCATTCTTATTCATTCTAGTTTCTCTATTACTTCTCATTCTATTCTATATAAATTTTTTCTCATATTTGATTTCATTTTTTATTACTTATTATTTAATTAAATATAAAATTCGAAAAAAAAAATTAAAAAAATTAATTCTTAAAAAAATAAATTTCTGGGGGATTATTTAAAAAAAAATTAAAAATCCGCCGGAAATCATTACCTGCGAACGAATTTCCGGCGGATTTTTTCCGCCGGTAATCCACGAATTTCTTGTAGTGAATGGGCTACGACAAACTTCATCAACCTCCTTTCTAGTTGGAATCTCATGTTTGTTCGCTACTTTTCCGGATTCAAGATTTGCAATATCATTGTTTTTCAACATGGTGCAATCATTACAAGTAGAGGGATTCTGTGAAGGGTTTATTTTTTCCAGAATTTCAGGACTTACACCATCAGACTTAACAATGTCATTGTCAGACTTTTTGGAAATATTGTTGTCATTTGGAGGAAGTTGAATCTGCGGCAATAGTGCACGAGCCACATCCACCTCCAGAGATGTTTTCAGCAACTCATCTGGAGGCTGATGCGCATTACTTTCCATGAACGAAGGAAATGATGATTTACCATCCACATATTCCTCAATAGGTTTTCCTTGTACAGGGATAGATTGGAATGCTTTTAAATCATCACCCTCGCTGCTAACACACGATGAGGATATTCTGGGAATCCCATCTGCAATTCTATCCATATTTTTACCTTAATTGTGTAGCTTTTGAGTTGCGGCACTCTCCTTCTGCTTATTCTTAAGAGCAGATGTCGTTGATGGGACCAAACGCACCCAAAAATTACCTTCTCCTAAATACTCAAGTTGTACATGTGGTATAGATACTAGAAAGTTGAAAAAAAAAATTATGTCCATAGAAGCGTTTACCCAAAGGCAGATCACACTTTGTCAACTCTGCACAAAGATCTCCCATGGAGATCCCATTTGAGTGCGAACACAATATTTTCATAAGCTGCCTAGAAACTGACTTTGAAACTTCACCTGATTTTATGTCCAAGGAAGGTTTGTAGATCTCCGCATTTTGTGAAGATGTGTGCAACTCAGCAACTGAGAAGGGGTTTTCAAGAGGCACATTTGGGTTTCCATACCACGAATTAAACGGACCATCAGGAGGATAGTTGAAATGTTTTCCTGTAAGTTCTTCCTCCTTGAGCATCGAAGACCACTCCCACATTATAGTTGTGGCATGGCAGAGAGCAAAATGAATGCAAGCAAGATGTTGTAGTTGCACATTCTTAACCGGTGCAATATGCCATTGCGAGAGAAGTCTCCATTACCAAATATCAAAAAGAGGTGTACGGGTGGAGGATTTGTGGAAACCCAATCATTAAGATCAATAAGAAAATGCTTATAGGTATTGTTCTTTCCAACTGCAACAATGTAGCTATAGCCTATAAGTCATTATTATTTGAAAAGATAAAAAATAATATGGAATTGAAAGAAACATTTAATTAAGTCCTAACACTATGTGGACAAGATTCTAAGACACGAGCCGTAAATAGTTTATTATGATTTTGTTAGCTGTACCTCCATCTTAAATATGCTACATGATGAATTTTCACAACAACAATAAGAACCGAGTACCATAACAAACAAAAAAAGACACTACATTCAAATTTGTGACTAACAAAAGTCATCTAACAGACATGCGAAAGAATTTTCGTCTACTTACCGCCATTAGAAGACTACTTTAACACATTACCTTTAAAATCAAACTTATCTTTATTTCAAAAAAATGAGTGCAGGTGTTTAACAACTGCCATTGTTCTCAAACTGTTGTTGATTATTTATTTCAATTTTCAATGAATAAAATAGTTGTGTATGATATATGACTTATGACCCACAATTCTTATATGCAAAATGAAATGGCATGGAAGTGGAACTGCTTGTCACACAAAGAAGGGATTGATTGCACTTCACTCCATCTAAGGTATTAGTCAAATAAACCTTAGTGAAAAAAAGTTTATATCCACCATTTACACCTACAAACTTTCCAAAACATACAATTCATCCCCTGAACGATCAGAAACATTGCAAATAATGTAGTTTTTGCCAAAACTGGGAATCCCCTGAACATTCAGAAACATTGCAAATAATGTAGTTTTTGCCAAAACTGGGTTGGTCTAAATATAAGGATCAAGACTTGATTTCCAAAACAAACAAGTTGGTTGAATTACAAAACAAACAAGTAGGGGCGCATGCATATAGGTTGCGGATAGAAAAAAGTGTGAAATGCTACATGACTTACAGTCTGAAATAACATAAAACACGGTCGTAGTTTAATGAAATAGGATGATAGGCATAGCAAATTCTTTTTTAACAGAGACATATACGTCTTTCAAACATATGATGGACAATATATGACACTACAACAAAAAGAGGTTTACGCAACGGCCAAAAACCGTGGCCAGAAGTGAAAAAAACGTGGCCTAAACCTGAGGCCACGGTTTTGGAGGCGTGGGGTAGGTGGCCGTTGCCTATTCGTTTAGGCGACGGTTTTTTAACATTAGGCCACGAATTTTCGAAACCGTGGCCAGAGCTATAAAATAGGCGACGGTTTATCAGTCTGGTTTCCTGCCACGGTTTTCAATTGGCCACACATAAATAACTGTGGCCTATAGGTTTAAGCCATGTTTTTCAATTGGCCACACATAAATAACTGTGGCCTATAAGTTTAAGTCCGGTTTTTTTTATATATCAACAATTAGTCACCATGAAATAGAAGCAAGCCAAGTCATCAATCAAATTATTTTCTAAGAATAAAAACAAACAAGTGATGTATAGGAACAGAATAAATCAATCAAATTATTTTCTAAAAAAACATCTCCCCAAAACATAAACCAAATAGCTTGTACAGGAACAAAATAAATACACGATGGATTGATTTTTTTCTTACAATTGTTACAAAAAAACTTAATGAATACACATGATTACAAGAATCGTTGAGCTCCTACTACAATCCATGTGCTGAGACTATTTATTTTGTTGCTGAGACTATTTCCTCCGTTACTTCTTTGAGGTGAGATAAGAGTTGTTGCTGAGACTATTTCCTCCGTTACCAGGATCGACTGAGCTCCTACTGCAATCCATGTGCTGACCGTGAAGTAATGAATTAGAGGCAATTAAACTTGAACTAGGAACATTCTTTGGATGATACATTTGTCTGGAATTAAAAATAGCATTATGTCGGGAAAGCATTCTTGCTATAGGACGGTATCCATCTCTATCATTCAAGTTGTAATATCCTGAAGTAAGTTCTGTAGCATGACTTTCTGTTTTTTTCCACCAGTGGATTCCAGCAACCTATTTTACAAATAAACTTTCATATGATTGATGCAAATAAAATCAGCTGGGTAATTTATCATATATGTTTAAGAGTTTACTTTTGCGGCTAACTTCACTTTGCACCCTAGGAATACTTTGTTGGCTTCATCCAAGATATCACCGCCATGCCTTATCAACTTGTTGGAATATCATGTCAGAAAAAAATTTCCCTTTTTTGTTTGGTAAGTACCATTTGATCTGAAAAACTCTGTAGATTCAGGTATGTCATTGCTTTCCCCTGCATCATCAGGCAGTTCCCATTCAGGATGGCCTGCCTTTGTTGCAGCATCTTTGAATTCAACTTGAAGATATTTCTCATAGCACTGCAAGATTTCAAATGTATGTACAGAAAGATTAAGAATTGGAAAGCTTTATGTTATTGAAGTAGCAACTGAATATATAGTACATACCATCAAGCTAAAACCTTACTACCTCTAGTCCTATAATATAGACCAGAAACATCGGTTATTCAGTGAACCTAAAACGACATTTTTCTCTTATATATGGGACCAGAAGGAGTATTTCTTTTCAACCCAATATTATTTGGAACTATGCACAAATCTATTCTATTATATTCTATTTATCATTACTCTACTACTTTATTTTTTTATAGACAAATGTTAATGTTAGTGTGTTATGTTAATAGTGAGAGATTGAACAGTCACAAACTCACATTAAATTCTCCAATACCAGGAAATTTCCACCCAAGACACTGTGAGTAAGAGGGATATAATCTGAGTTCTCCAGCAGGGCCAAGTCCTACTTCAACATCTATAAAGAGCCCAGATTCTAAGAAATCTTCCATAGTCTCTCTGAAACTCTTCATATAGTCTCTATACATCTGCATCAAACAACCAATTTTAACACCAACAAGCAAATATGTTAACAATCATCACAGTGCCACATAGCATGAACTGAAAGATCCTGCAATGTTCATACAACCCATTGCTAACATTTCTTTGTTGCCATCAAGATGGTATCCCTTAATGGAAGCAAAAGATCTACCAACAGCCATTGCTTCCTAAACCAGAATTAAAGTTCATATATTCATTATTAGGAACACAAAACTTTGGGAAAAAAAAGAGAGAAATAGAAATTTGAAAAGGAAATTAATTAACATACAGTGAGTGCAATAACTGCAGAAATCAATCCAATTTTAGCAGCTTGTCCAACATGTTCACCACTAAGTTGTAACTGGTGAGCTGAGCTTGGATTCAAACCTCGTTTTTACATGTTTTACTATATTAACCCCATTCTTATCTGCTTTGGATATATACACTATAAAAGTTGATAATATTACTGATACAAGAGGAGCAGTTGCTGGCAACCAGAACAGTTTTTTGTTCCTTTTTCCCTGAAATTAATTAACCACATATACATTATTATCAGAAATAAGCTGAAAGAGGTATTGTAGTAGTGGAATTTGGTTGCCATAAATTTCATTACTTACAATAAATCATGCACTCAAAAGGAAAATCAGGAATGAAGATCCAATAACAAAATTCAGAGGATACCACTGTCAATGAAATAAACAAAGGAATAATGTCAAATATCAACAAAATAAAGGAAGTTGAATCAAAAGTTCATAAATTAGTCTAGTAAGTAAGGAACAAGGAAGTAAGAATGCATCATACATCAGTAAAGATACATTCTTTCTAAATTCATGCAACAAGATTAATAAACAAAACAGGATAACCAAACCAGTTTTTTGATTTTGAAATTTTTAAAAACTGAAAAACAGATTTTCAAAACGGTTTCAAACATGCCCTTAGTAACTTACAGTCAACTACTAGAACCTCTAATGATCTTATAATGAATTATAATGAACGGCCCCCTAATCTACCTAAGGGAACTATGGAAAGATATCAAGGAATAAAAGGAAATATCTGCATGGAAACACATACACTATTAGTGTAGTATATATCAATCTCACAATATGGAAATATCTGCTTTGTACAACCCATTATAATTATGTCAAATATTTTGCAAAACAAATTGAGTAAACTAATTTGATCAAACATATAAAGACCTATTATAATTTTAGTTTCAGTTGTGCAACAAGTAGGAAGGAAATTTAATTATGAGGCATAGTCTTACCACCAAAGTGTTTGCCCTCACAACATCAAGGGTTGTAAGTTGTAACTCCTAATAGTCGCTTTGAACACAATGATAATAGTTCCAAACTCCAAATCCTTTGGTAAAAACAAAGTACAAATAACTCCACCTTATAGAAGTTAGTTTCTTATTGTTGGCCTATCTATTCATTAAAAACACCAATTCCTAAACTTTCTTACCTACCATTTCCAAAAGAAAGAACAACCCCATTTAAGAAAAACTAAGACACAAAAGGAAACACCAACATCTCACCTCGTTATTCTAGAGCCTATATTGGTTAGAACAAAGAAGCAACCTGGGAACTCATCTCACACTTTCTCTACAATGGATGTTTCATGCAAGATTCTGAGAAGGTCTATTCATAGTTTTCTTCAAAACTATCATTATTTTACCTCAGCAGCAGCTCTTCTTGTTTTTCCCTTCTCAGCTTCAATTCTTCTCTCACAAGCTTTAGTTCCTGCTCTTTCATCTCTCTTGTCTCAAATCTACAATCGTTAGAGGACTCTCTTTGATGCTGCAGGTTTTCCTTCTTCTTCAAAATTCTTCACTCTTTGAAGACTCTTGCAGCGAACATCACTCACTCCCACATTTCAAAGCCTGCAACATATTTTAATTTTAATTACAAAAAAAATGATACGTGATGTCAACAAATTAACAAACCAGTATCATTCCTAAACAAATATAAACATATAAACATACAGAAATCCCTAATTTGAAACCCAAATACCCAAAAAAAAATCACTAATCAGGAAAGGAAAAGCAAAAGAAAAAATTAAAAAGCATTCAGCATAGAGAAAGAAAACCTAGGAAGGGGAACCAGAGAAATCCCTAATAGTGGCCTGTAAATAAAAAACAAGCCAACAGTGAGAATGAGGAGAAGAGAGAAAAAGGGCAAAATGATAGAAGATAGCTTCTGTAGAATGGAGAAAGAAGTAAAACCTGGTCATAGAGGGAAGACAGTGTCAGGAGGAGCGGCGGAGCTATGACGATTTGGAGCGGCACAACAATGGAGCAACGGAGCTATGCAAGGTTTGAAGCGACGGCAGAGGTTTGGAGCGACGGCGGAGGTTTGAGCAAGGGATGAAGCGGCGACGGAGGTTGCTAGGGAGGAACAGTTTGGGTGGTTCTACGGCGGAAATAGAGGGAAAAAGAAAAAAAAAGACAAAGGGAGCGCTAGGGTCTTTTGAAGAGAGGGAAAAAGAGAGAATAGGGATTATAGAGAGAGCGACGTTTCAGCGGAGTAGCGCGTAGATATTTTATTAATTTTTTTTTGACCAAAGGAAAGGCAACGTTTTTCTTAAATTTCTAAAGGCAACGTTTGCAGAATTGTGGTATTATATATCTACGGTTTTTTAACTGTGGCCTATGTACTTTTAAAGTGTGGCCTAATATCAACTTAAGGCAAACGTCGCCTATTGTCTATCTTATTGCCACGCTTTTAGAACTATGGCCTCTTCCAGGTTTAAGCCACGCTTTTTTAGCCGTGGCAATGGTTGGCGTGGCCTAAAGCCAAAAATGTTGTAGTGTGAGGCAGGATACAATGGGTACTGAAATTGATTAGAACTTTGCAACTCAGATTTGGTTGCAAATTGGCTATATGTAAAAGTACAGAATAAAATTCAAGAACAATTAGGCTCGGTGTACATGGAAATTCCCGCCTTTGTGTCCATAGAAATTACTTCCCTCTAAAAGAGTTTACTTCCCCCTTTTCTCAATTTGTTTACCTCTAAAACAATTCAAGCTTAAAATTTAGGAATCACCTTACAAAAATAAAACAGATAAGGGTATCAGTGATCTTTTGGTTCTGTTTAGTGTGTAAAATAAATCTATTAAAAAAATAAAATAATTAAAAAAAAACAGATAGGGGTATCGGTGATCTTTTGGTTCCGTTTAGTGTGTAGATATTCGTTAACACGTGACGATGTTGTACGCCGGGTGAATAATTTAGGCTAAAAAATCGGTTTTCAGGCAACTTACTTCGATTGTAATGAAACCACAGCCATTAAATCCGAAAAAAAATCAGGGATCATAACTCACCATGTGTATATTGATTTTTGGTAGTGGGTTGTTTGAAACTACAACTATTGACGGTGTATTTTTTGATTTTTGGTAGTGGGTTGTTTGTGTATATTGATAGTAAATAGTAGATATATTGATAGTAGAATAAAGTTGTGAACATCCAATTTTTACCGACAGTTACTCGTTATTTTCAAAAAAAGAGTCCCAAAAATATAAAAATAAAAATAATAATAGTTTACGCGTGTCATGCATAAACCATACGCATGTCCTACTATCGGGGTGCATTATGTGCGTATTCAAATCACGCACGCGTTCATGTCGGTACGCGTTATTTTACCGCTTCTATTATATTTATAAATAATGGTGAGATTAATTATCATTAGTAACATAAAAAAATAATAATAATAATAATAAAGTAAAATCAGTTTTAAATAACTGTCCCTTTTATCTTGATTGGTTACACATACAGACAAAAAAATTAAGGCAAATAGTACCAAAAAAAAGAAAGTCAGCTCTTTGTTACACGTGGAGACAAAATACAAACAAAAAGAAATGTACAAAACAAATAAAAGCAAAAATCAAAATGGGACAGCAACATGAGACTTGCTGCCTTGCTTTCTCCATGAAGCTACAAACCCAAACCTCTTTCTTCTTGTCCCTTTGTTTGGTTCCCATTTCTAGTAAAAACATCGCAGCATTGGTAGCAACCCTACTCCACCCCTGCTGCCTCATACTACCTCCACAAGAGGTTGTTATCCTTTCTTGTCCCCTTGGGTTGTAATCCTCTGGTTTGAGACCACACCTACACCACAATCCATTGCCTATAAATACAAATGAACAGAAACACTGAAAAGGAGGAGGAGAGTAACAGAGACATACAAAACTTATTCTGCTATCAAATTAGAGAGAAAAATGGAGAGAAACAACTAATACCACAACCATACAGAAAAATCAAATTCTCATAGAGGAAATATTGCTGAGATATTAAGAAGAAGAAGAGCAAGAGCAAGTAGAAGTTGTGTTGGGTAGGTAACACCACTTCAGAGATTTCAAAGTCAAGTTGGTACGCTACACTCCCTATTTATTTCTTTAAACTCAACAAAATGCAAAAAATAATCGTATGTCCAATCTCATTGTTTTTTCTCATATGACTACCATTTTACAATTACTTACTATTATTGCTGCTCTACTTGGTTAAATAAACTGAACATAGAGGAGATATAAAAACCAGCAAGGTTTTGGAAGGCAAAAATACACAAATAAAGAATAGTGTCATTTGAAGCTAGTACCATGTTTTTAAGATAGAATCATTACTGTCATTTTTTTCTCTAGAAGCTAAAGTGGAGTAGAGATACACCATAACCAACATAGAGGAAATCTTTTTTTTTTTTTAAAATTAATTAAAGAATAGAACCGACATGGAGAACAAGGAATTGTAGAGAGTAAAAATCGAACGAGGGAGAGGAAAGAAAATGAGATAAGAACAGTTTTTAGGGAGGAATAGGATGCAAAAACATAGTTTTAAAAATTCTGAACTTACCCCTAAACTCCGACGACCACCGCGGGTGGTGGTCGTTCACAACTACCCTTCACCGCCATCGCTACCGCCGTCGTAGATGCGGTTTTCTTAAAAAAAAACTCGCCGTTCGCAGCCTCCGGTTGTCTTCCCCATCATACGCGCGTCAGTCACCAACAACACTGCCGTCGAATTCCGGGGAGAACCACCACGTCGTCATCGCAGCAGCTCCGGCGTAACCCCGGCTCTGTCGCCGTAGTGACGTCGTTCCCTCGCAGCACCGCGAGCTTTTCCTGTTTGCGCTGTCGTCTTCCTCCTCCCCTCACCGTGCGTTTCTCTCTCTCTTTCACTGTTGAGTTGCAAAATTTCATCTTCACTCTTGGGCACCCAACTATGAGGGTCCTTATGTGGTTAAATACGCGTTTCCTGTTGGAGCCTTGATTCTCTCGGACATGGAGGGACAGGAACTATCAAAGCCAATAAATTCAGACGCTGTCAAGAAATTCTATGCCTAAAAGAAAATAAAATAAAAAAAATGAATGACCAGGGCCCGCTAGAGCGAAAACCCGAAAGGGCGGTCTATGCAAAAGTTAGGGTCGACAAAAGCCCGCTAGACTGAAAACCCGAAAGGTCGGTCTAGGCAAAAATTAGGGCCAGTGAGAGGGGCATAGATATAAAAATGGACATGAGAATCTTCGGGAAAGTTCACACCAGGACGATTGGATCCCACAACCGGCAAGAGTCAACTTTTACATCTTCAATTGCAAAAAGGTCGATAAACGGGCGATCAAACGACTTGTAATGGGGCAAAAGTCACGTGAAGTTTCCGTGTGTAGTTATCACTTCTTTTCTTGTTATCATTTTCTTATTATTGCAGTTTCCTAGAAGACTTGTACCACAAAATTCCTATCTTAAATCATTTTGTCTTGTTCTTCACATATCCTTGCATCTATGTTCAATTCATTTAATTTACGTCTCAAGTAAAATGATTTAAAATTTAGCAAACTTCAAGACGAAGCGTGTTAGTAGCATCTCAACAGTCGAAAAGAGAACCCAATTGGCGGTCGAAGAGAAGGTGAAAACTGGTACACTCTCACGCCAAAATTAAAAGAAAAGGGCAACGGAACTCAATAGTCTCGAGGCTACCTTAAAGGTCCCACGTAACATCTCAAAGGGTTCCAAAAGCATAATTGATAAGACAAGCAAGAAGGGTTAATAGGGTCGGTGAAGGAAAAGGGGAAAACAGTTTGATTGGTCGAGGATCGAGAGTTCGGCGCAATGGTTCAAGTTCTAAAAATTGACCTTTTATAGAAGAACATTCATTGCATTTTACTGTCAGCTCTGACATTGCATTTTCTCATCATCAAAATTATTTTTATGCTATCGATTACGCCCTGGAACTGCATGCTATCAGTTACGCCCTGGCATCGCATTTTTAAGTTTTGTGCTATCGGTCACGCCCTGGCACTGCATGCTATCGGTTACGCCCTGGCATTGCGTTTTTAAGTTTTGTGCTATCGGTTACGTCCTGGCATCGCATCTTAAATTTTGTGCTATCGGTTACTCCCTAGCACTGCATGCTATCGGTTACGCCCTGGCATCGCATTTTTAAGTTTTGTGCTATCGGTCACGCCCTGGCACTGCATGCTATCGGTTACGCCCTGACATTGCATTTTTAAGTTTTGTGCTATCGGTTACGCCCTGGCATCGCATCTTAAATTTTGTGCTATCGGTTACGCCCTGGCACTACATGCTATCGGTTACGCCCTGGCATCGCATTTCAAATTTTGTGCTATCGGTTACGTCCTGGCACTGCATGCTATCGGTTACGCCCTGGCATCGCGGTTTTAAATTTTGTGCTATCGGTTATGCCCTGGCACTGCATGCTATCAGTTACGCCCTGGCATCGCATTTTAAATTTTATGCTATCGGTTACGCCCTGGCATTTCCCTTTTATTTTATTTCATTTTATTGCGTCATGAGTCACTGGTTAAAATTGATGTTCATATTTGTACGTATTTCTTACCATGACAAGAAAGATTAGTTCAGCGTGTTATCCAGTAAAAAATAAGTACAGAGGGGTAACTGTGAACATCCAATTTTAACCGACAGTTACTTGTTATTTTCAAAAAAGAGTCCCAAAAAAATAAAAAAATAAAATTAATAGTTTGCGTGTGTCATGCCTAAACCGTGCGCATGTCCTACTATCGGGGTGCATTATGCGTATTCAAATCACGCACACGTTCATAGTCTTAATGCGAGCGCGCGTTTGTTTCGAGTCGCATGCGAGTGATTGTGTCGGTACGCGTTATTTTACCGCTTCTATTATATTTATAAATTATGGTGAGATTAATTATCATTAGTGACATAAAAAAAATAATAATAAAGTGAAATCAGTTTTAAATAACTGTCCCTTTTATCTTGAATGGTTACACATATAGACAAAAAAATTAAGGCAAATAGAACCAAAAAAAAAGAAAGTCAGCTCTTTGTTACATGTGGAGACAAAATACAAACAAAAAGAAAGGTACAAAAAAAATAAAAGCAAAAATCAAAATGGGACAGCAACATGCGATTTGCTGCCTTGCTTTCTCCATGAAGCTACAAGCCCAAACCTCTTTCTTCTTGTCCCTTTGTTTGGTTCCCATTTCTAGCAAAAACATTGCAGCATTGGCAGCAACCCTGCTCCATCCCTGCTGCCTCATACTGCCTCCACCAGAGGTTGTTATGCTTTCTTGTCCCCTTGGGTTGTAATCCTCTGGTTTGAGACCACACCTACACCACAATCCTTTGCCTATAAATACAAATGAACAGAAACACTGAAAAGGAGGAGGAGAGTAACAGAGACATACAAAACTTATTCTGCTATCAAATTAGAGAGAAAAATGGAGAGAAACAACTAATACCATTACCATACAGAAAAATCAAATTCTCATAGAGGAAATATTGCTGAGATATTAGGAAGAAGAAGAGCAAGAGCAAGTAGAAGTTGTGTTGGGTAGGTAACACCACTTCAGAGATTTCAAAGTCAAGTTGGTACGCTACACTCCCTATTTATTTCTTTAAACTCAACAAAATGCAAAAAATAATCGTATGTCCAATCTCATTGTTTTTTTCTCATATGACTACCATTTTACAATTACTTACCATTATTGCTGCTCTACGTGGTTAAATAAGCTGAACATAGAGGAGATATAAAAACTAGCAAGGTTTTGGAAAGCAAAAATACACAAGTAAAGAATAGTGTCATTTGAAGTCAGTACCATGTTTTTTAAGATAGAATCATTACTGTCATTTTTTTCTCTAGAAGGTAAAGTAAAGATACACCATAACCAACATAGAGGAAATCTTTTTTTAAAATTAATTAAAGAATAGAACCGACATGGAGAACAAGGAATTGTAGAGAGTAAAAATCGAACGAGGGAGAGGAAAGAACATGAGATAAGAACAGTTTTTAGGGAGGAATAGGATGCAAAAACATAGTTTTAAAAATTCTGATTTAGCAAAAATTATAGAGGAGAAGAGGATGAAAACAAATCTGTCAAAAAAAAATCAGAACTAACCCCTAAACTCCGACCACCGCGGGTGGTGGTCGTTCACAAGTACCCTTCACCGCCATCGCTACCGCCGTCGTAGATGCGGTTTTCTTAAAAAAAAACTCACCGTTCGCATCCCCCGGTTGTCTTCCTCATCATACGCGCGTCAGTCACCAACAACACTGCTGTCGAATTCCGTGGAGAACCACCACGTCGTCATCGCAGCAGCTCCGGCGTAACCCCGGCTCTTTCGCCGTAGTGACGTCGTTCCCTCACAGCACCGCGAGCTTGTTCCCGTTCGCGCCGTCGTCTTCCTCCCTCCCCTCACAGTGCGCTTCTCTCTCTTTCACTATTGAGTTGCAAAATTTCATCTTCACTCTCATTGAAAATGTTTGTGCGGCGCTGGTGGTGGAAAATGAGAGAATTAGGGTTGTGGAAATTTCAATCTTACCATATACTCACTACCCAAAAACAAAGCTTCAGTGGCGCTTCTGTCGCGGCGGTTACCCCCAACCACCGTCGCTCATTTCAACGCTCGCGGCGGTTGCATTTACCGCCTCCAACCAGGAACACTGACGGCGGTTCCAATTGTGTTGCGGCGGTTCTAATTTTTTATGTCGCGCGCTATTTTATTTTCATTCCCCGCTAACTGCAATCCATTTTCCTCTCAGACACTTAGGGTTCCTCTCTGTTCAGTACCCATTTTCCTCTCTGTTCAGGTTCCACCACCAACATCAACGAGAGAAGGAAAATCGCTTCAACCCTTTGAAAATTGCTTCAGCCGTTAATTCTTCAGGAAGAAATTTCAACAAGGAAAATCGCTTCAACCCTTTGCTTCCATTACTGTCGCTTGCTTCAGGTAAAAATTCGCTTCAACCCTCTTCGTCTCTTCGTCTCTTCCTCTCTTTGATCTTTCTTTCTGTAACATAATTATGTTTTCCTTGTTGTAACTGGGTAGGGTTTGGATGTTTCAGCAATACTAGAAACCGTATGTTTCAGCAATGCTAGCAACCACATATATTTCATGATTATTGAGTAGTTGACTATTTCTGGAATTTGCTTGTATAAAATCCTTTCTGGAATTTGAGTTGTTGTTTGTTTCTTGATTCTTGGAATTTGGCACTGAAATTTGACAGTAAAGCATAGTGCTTCAAAAAATAGGAAATCGTAGGATTGGGATGGGGTTTCAAAGAGGAATCTTTTTAAATTGGAATTTGATATTAAGATGATTCAGTGGATGCTACTTTGTGTTAGCTCTGTTAATAATTAGGTGACTGTGAATCACATCCCTGAAGTTTCAAGTTGCACAGTTTGTATGGCTAATAGTTAGCAAACTTGCATTCAATTTATCTTGTTTATTGAATGCTGATTCGTTTTTCCAGGGCATTGATATTGTATATAAATCTGCATGAATTTTCTTGATTAGTTTTCAAATAAATCTAATCATAATTAAATTCTTAATCACTTTAACAATCAATACTTGTCACCAAAATAAGACTTGAGATAGCCGTTATGAAATTTAGTCGAGGAATAACCTTGGTGAAGCCTCATAGTAACATATTTGTTGCCTTATTTGATTCAGATTTTATCTAAAACCTTTAATTTGATTCAGATTTTATATCTCACAATATTTGTTGCATATATTCACTGAGCAAGTTTACTAATAGCTTGTCTTTGAGAGTGAAATACTATTAGAGTTGAAAATGGGTTTTGAGATTGGATTTATTTTTCATGAGCTTAATTGATTGGAATTCCTCAGTAATGGTTTGAAACTCTTGCTAACTTAGGTTCTATTAGGCATCAGCTTAATTGATTGGAATTCCTTCATCTCGCTACACGGTTGCTGGCTTTTGTGGGGTGAACTCCTGAACAAGGTAACTCAATTTTTGGCTTCCTGATGTTTATCATGCTTCGTGCATATTTATCTTTAATGTTTTTGTGCATTTCTGATAGCAAGTAGGTAATTTTTGGCCGCCGCTGGCCTTTTTAACCGCCGCCGTTAACAATGTTTTGCGTAGTGTCGCCAACAGCTAGTATTGCATTTTTCAACTCCATATTAGCTGATTTCAAAATAATAAACATTTTGGTCTATAATTATTAATAGAAATTAGTTTGAATCCTAAGACAGAGACAGAGTCCTAAACAGGAGTTACTCTCATGTGACAGAACTAAAATCCTTAGACTCTTGTTCTTAGTATAGGGACAAACGTTATTATCACTAACTAATATGCATGGAATGGTTGGGGAACAATATTAGTATAGTAGATGTATAGACAGCAGCTGAATATGAACTGAAAGCTAGTGTAAGTTGACATTCATATGTAGATCAAGTCTTTTCTGTTTTATGGTTAAGTTTTTTCCCATAGCATAGATATATAGCTATCGATTTCAAACCAGACAATATTGATGTTGACCTTCGCCATGTGCGATTTACCATGTGTACCCAATAATACATGACATTTAACTAGCTATAGTTAGAGCTGCCAATCTGTGTCTATAAATAGGAGCATATATTATGCATGGTATGTACAGAAAATTAGGAGAGAAATCAGAGAATTATAAAGTAGAAGTCTAATAATTGTTTTAAAATAAGATGGTTGCTACAAAAAATAACCGCATTCTACTTGTGATTTTTGAGAGTGAAATACTATTAGAGTTGAAAATGGGTTTTGAGATTGGATTTATTTTTCACGAGCTTAATTGATTGGAATTCCTCAGTAATGGTTTGAAACTCTTTCTAACTTAGGTTCTATTAGGCATCAGCTTAATTGATTGGAATTCCTTCATCTCGCTACACGGTTGCTGGCTTTTGTGGGGTGAACTCCTGAACAAGGTAACTCAATTTTTGGCTTCCTGATGTTTATCATGCTTCGTGCATATTTATCTTTAATGTTTTTGTGCAACCTTAGTTTGTTATTCATAATTCATTACTCTGTTTTTCGGACCTTCTCAAACTCTGAAAAGAGGAGTTGTGACGTATAAAGTGGCTGTGACAGTAGAGATCATCACACATATAACGCATATCTAACAACCTCTATTCGTACTCTGAAAAGAGGAGTTGTGTCTTAGGTTTGGAGACATAAGGCTGTTTAACATTAGTGTGTAAGGTTTGGAGACATAAGGTTGTTTAACATTCCGTTGTGTTCAACTAATAGGTCCATTTTGAATTTTATGTTCTTTTTTAGATTGTTTTTCTTAGAATCAGCAATTAATTTTGTAATTATGTTGATTGCCCTTTGATTGATTCTAGTATTGATTTGCTTCCTATTTTAACTTTTGGGTTTAGGGCTAGAAACAGAAAGAAGTACAATCGCTAAGTTCTTGATTCGATTTCCATTACTGTCTGTTGCTTCAGGTACAGTTCTCTTCCTCCTCTTCGTATCATTCTAGACTTGTTTTATATTGAGATAACACACATGTTGTTCTACGTTGTTCCTCAGTTTGGTTTTAGGATTGTAATATATATGTTCTTGATGGGTTACATTGTATGTATGACTAATTAGGATAAGTTTATTTGAAGGTGTTGGTAGAAAGATAAAAAGAAAGAAATTGTAATTTTGTGAATCAAAACCCTAACCCACTTTTATGTGTGAACTGATTTATTTTGCCGTTCCTTTAATGATTCTGATGTTTTAGCAATGGATAAGTCCTGGATTACAAAGCCGCGAAACACAGATGAGTATGTGAAAGGGGTAAAGGAATTCATTAATTTTGCCTTTAAACATCATGCGGTAAATGGGAAAATATTATGTCCTTGTCAAGAATGTGGCTTCAAAAAAAGGAGGACTTGGGATATGGTATATGACCACTTAAGATGTACACCGTTTCCAATAGGATATACCTGTTGGTCCTATCATGGGGAGAAAAAGTCAAACCATAACGCCTCATGCAGTAGCACTCTACATGCAGCTCAAAGCACAACTATTGAAAATCCCATCCAAAATATGATTAATGATGCTTTTGGTGTTGATGGGGACTGTGCAAATGAAGTGCCAGTTGCATCCAATGTAGAGTTTGAGAGAGATGAGGATGTGATGCAAAATACCACTCAAGAAGGGAATGAAGCCAAAGAATTTTATGAATTAGCAAGAGATGGAGAACAACCCTTGTATGAAGGGTGTACAAATTATTCAAGGTTATCTTTTTTGGTGAAGTTGTATCATATCAAATGCTTATGCGGAATGAGTGACAAGGCCATGACAATGATTTTAGAACTTCTCCAAGACGCATTTAAACATGCAAAGATCCCAAGTTCATTTTATGAGGCAAAGAAAACAATCACCAAACTTGGTTTGAACTATGAAAAGATACATGCATGTCCGAATAATTGTATGCTGTATTGGGGAAATAGGGAAGATGAAGTGAGGGAAAGTTGTAAAGTTTGTCACACTTCTAGATGGAAATCAAGGGAAAAGCCTAGGGGTACTCAGGTGAACACTGATGACAATAGTGTGAAGAAAGTGCCTGCAAAAGTTCTTCGTTACTTTCCTTTAAAGCCTCGATTACAAAGACTATTTTTATGTTCGAAGACAGCCGAGGACATGAGATGGCATGCTATTAATAATAACAATGATGGAATGATGCGGCATCCTAGAGATTCTGAAGCATGGAAACGATTTGACTCAACACACTCTTGGTTTGCATCCGATTCACGAAATGTTCGTCTTGGGTTAGCTACTGATGGCTTTAATCCCTTCGGTGTTATGAGTTCAAATTATAGTATTTGGCCGGTTATTCTCTTTCCATACAACACTCCTCCATGGGTGTGCATGAAGCAGACATCTTTTATAATTTCAATGATAATTCCTGGAAAAAAAATGCCAGGCAATAATATAAATATCTATCTGCAACCTCTTATCAAAGAGTTAAATGAATTATGGACAACAGGTGTGGATTCTTATGATTCTTTCAATCGTGACATGTTTAAATTGCATGCAGCGTTAATGTGGACAATAAGTGATTTTCCCGGGCTAGGAACACTTTCTGGGTGGAACACATACACCGGACTTGCTTGCCCATCGTGTAACTTTGACTCTATTCCCCGTCGTCTTCCTCATAGCAGAAAGTGGTGTTTCATGGGTCATCGTCGTTTTCTTGACAGGAGGCACAAATTTAGATTGAATCGGATTCGTTTCAATGGTAAGCAAGATATGCGTAGTCCAGCCAAAAAAGTTGTTTGGTTCTGATATTCTTGAGCAGGTTTCTAACATTGATGCAACATTTGGACTAAGACCAGAGAATGAGGGGACAATAAAAAGAACAAGAGGTGGGCGACTTCCACAGGGTACCACTCAACAATGGAAAAAGAAAAGTATATTCTTTGAACTTCCATATTGGAAAGATAACTGTTTGCGCCATAATCTTGATGTGATGCACATTGAAAAGAATGTATGTAATAATATCATACACACTTTGCTAAATGATAGTGCAAAGTCAAAAGATCACATAAATGCTCGAAGAGATCTGAAAGATATGGGCATAAGACCCGACCTTTGGCCAGATGAAAATGGAAAATATCCTTTAGCTGTCTTTACAATGACTAAAATGGGCAAGAGAGCTTTTTTTGGCAACTTTAAAGAACATGACCGTGCCCGATGGTTATTCGAGCAACATTTCTAGGTGCATTGACTTAGATAATCTCAAGTTGAATGGAATGTTAAAAAGTCATGATTGTCATGTATTGATGGAGCAGTTGCTACCGTTAGCCATGCGAACATCATTGCCCAATGAGGTTTCAGCAGTGTTGAGTGAGTTATGCGCATTCTTTAGACAAATATGCAGTAAAGTATTGAAAATTGAAGATTTGGACAAATTGCATAATCAAATTGTCCTCACTTTATGCCACATGGAAATGTTATTTCCTCCTTCATTTTTCACTGTTATGGTTCACTTAGTTGTTCACCTTGTCGAAGAAGCTAAGCTTGGAGGTCCTGTCCATTATCGTTGGATGTATCCAATAGAGAGGTAAAACACATGTGTTAACTTCTTTTTCATGTTTCAATTTGAGAATGTAATGGTTATTCTAAATGACATTTGCATGGTTTAGAAATAGGTATCTTGGACATTTAAAATCCTACGTTCGTAATAAAGCACGTCCGGAAGGGTCTATAGCAGAAGGTTACCTAATGGAAGAAATCCTTACCTTTTGTTCAAGGTATTTAGACAATATTGAAACAAGATTGAATAGACGTCCTCGTGTAGACGATGAACCCGATGCCATGCAGGCTCAGTCACGAATAACTGAACTATTTCCTATAATTGGAAAGTCGGTTGGTGGTTCTTCGTATTTTACCCTTACACCAAGAGAAAAGTTACAAGCTCATCGACACGTGTTAACAAATTGTCAAGTTGTTGATTATTATCTTCAGTAAGTGATTCTTCACTTAGATTGATTGTTCATTTTATTTTTCAGCACATCTAATACTAAATAATTAAATAGGCAATATAGAACTATTGTGCGAAGGAAACTTAGGACAAAAAATGCTTCTGAGATAGACAAAAAGGTTCATAGAGAATTCGTTTGTTGGTTCGCCAATCGTGTAAGTGTTTATGCTATTTGTATATCATTAATATTTTAACAGGGACGTGACTAACAATCTACATTATGACATCCAGATTAGGAATAATCTTGACACTCTTAGCATACAAGATAAAGATGTTCTTGTTAGTCTTGCACAAGGTCCTTTTAATCAAGCTAGAAGGTTCACCGCATTTAATGTTAATGGTTACAAATTTCGGACCTTACAACGAGACAAGTTTTTAAAAACTCAAAATAGTGGAGTTTTTGGCATGTTTGGAACGAGAAGTTATTCAAGCAGTAGTGATACCCAAATGAGGTTTGGAGGGGTGCCTTACTATGGACGATTGGTAGACATCATTGAGTTGAGCTATAGTGGCTTCACAGTAGTCATGTTTAAATGTGAATGGGCTAATACCACCAATCCAAGAGGTATGAAGATGGATAAGTTGGGCTTTACCTCTATCAACTTTGCACGACTTATACATGGTGGAGAACATGAAGATGATGAACCATACATTAGAGCTTCTGAAGCTCAAATGGTCTATTATGTAGAGGATGAGAATGAACAAGATTGGAGGATACCGGTTCATTTGAAACCAAGAGACTTGTACGACATGGGTGAAGATGAGAATGAAATTGTGGCATCAAATGAGACATACCCATCACAAAATTTGGAACAATTATTCTTGGATGATAATACACACATTCCATTGGCAAGAGCAGTTTTAGATAATGAACCTGAAAGTTCAGCAGTTAATGAAAATATTGATGACGATGATCCGGATATGGTTTTATGAATGTGATTGGTAGTTCAATAATTTCATATGTGCACATTAGTTCTGATTTTTGTCTTGATTATCTTTATCTTAATTCCAATTCTGGGTGGTTTCCAGAATTGAGGAAATATAAAGAATGTCTTTGTTTCAATTACTCTTCAATCTTCTGTTTTATCTGTGTTTTTTATTTTTAATATAAATTGTCGGAACTATTGAACGTTTTTGTTGACAATTTATATGCTTTGGATAATTTAGATGTTTTTGAGAGATGTTATCAGGCTTCATTCCCCTCAAGTACAGCTTAGTATAGCTTTACATCTAATCTATACCAAATACTACAAACACATATTTTCAGTTCAGCTATTGGTACATCTAATTATATTTCATGTACCTTTACATCTAATTATATTTCATGTACACACACTTAGGCAGGGATTGTGCATTACACGACTTGCTAAATTATCAGTATAGAATGGTTAGAACTAAACTTCATATCAGAAAATGTCTTAGAGCTTAGAAAGTTGAAGAAGAAAAATATAATTATCATCGAATCCTTTCAATGCTTTTGCAACTTTCCTTGCACAAGCTTCACAGTGCATATCAACCTTAAGTACTATCTCTGGAGAAATAGTGTAAGATAACTCCTACTTCACCCATTTCTATGTCACTGGACCGTTTAATGCAGAATAGACAACATACATTGCACACCATTGCTGAGTCAGCATATTCAAAGCTACCCTTCATTTTTCTGACTCTGTTGGCCTACAACTTTTGGCCGTAGCAAAGATACTAGTACCATTCTTCTTTATTGTCATGATGAACTGTAGAATGGAGGAGTTAACATATTTTTAGAAATTTTTATAATTATTCAATAATCTAGTTCTAGTTTTTAGTTTCAGTTCTAGTTTTCAGTTAATATTTTCAGTTCTAGTTTTCAGTTCTAGTTTCTAGTTTTCAGTTCTAGTTTCTAGTTTTCAGTTTCTAGTTTTCAGTACTAGTTTTCAGTTAATATTTTCAGTTCTAGTTTTTAGTTTTCAGTTCTAGTTTTCAGTACTAGTAATGATATTTGAGTTCTAGTTTCAGCTCTGGCTATCATGCTTGTTTTCAGTTTCAGTGTCCAATCAATTTTATATATTTTTCTATTTTTAGCTCTTGTGAATATTGTATTTGGTATATATGTCTTTCCTTAATATTTTCATCATGCTTTATTTGTTCAATCATTTCATCAGGTAGGTATGCCTCCCAAAAAAAGATATGATGGTCTCCGTTATTGTCGATCCACACCAAATCAAGAACATGGATCTTCTGTGAGAATTCATAGGGTACTGTTACCCCAAAGGGCGTCTATGCCTAACATATCTTCATCTTTGGAAGATGACATTTCTGAGTTCGAGGATGTTCGAAACGAACCTGGTATCACAGAAGATTCATCTACTTCAAGTCAACCCAAGACTAATGCCAAATGGATAGTGGATGTTATTGGTATATCTACTATAATTAGGTAGTGGATTTTCCATTATTTATATTTTGGTGTACTAATATTTTGAATTATTTTGTGTTAGATGAGGAGGGTAATCGCAGCCAAAGAAGTCTGAAAGTGCGAGATTTGATTCCAAACAACTTAGGATTTAGGGTGGTGACCGAATGGAATGAAAGATCCCAACCAGTTGGAAAGTCTGCTGGTTTATTAGGAGGGTTTTTGGGTTTTAGTGCAAATAATTTTGACACATTCCCTATTTTGTACCATAAGTGGCCTAAAGTTCCCGAGGAGTACAAAAATAATGTTTATGACAACACTATAAAGGTAAAAAGCTTAATTACCTTAATATATTTTATTGTTATTTATGTTTTGTTACTAATATCGTTTATTATATTTGTATTAAAGGAGAAATTTGTGGTAAATGATGAAAGTCACAAGACATGGATTTTATCCAGTTTGGGAAAGAAATGGCGGGACAATCGTTGCAAGCTTTTTAAAGACTATTATAACTGGGAGCTTAGTCTTGAACAAAATCTTCGTAACCCGCCGCCGGGCATTGACGAAGATCATTGGAGGCTGTTTTTGGAATATAGGATGAAGCCCGAAACTATGGTAATAAGGAAAACTTTGAAATTGAACATGTTTTCTAGTTCATTGTTTTTTATTTTAAGACTTCCAATTTGATTTACAAAGTATTTGGAGTGGAGCATAGCCTGGATCCTAAAATATTATGACTTTGCTTATAGGCAATAGCTGATCAAAATGCTGAAAATCGCTCGAAGCAACAGGTTCCCCATACATTAGGGGCCAAGACACTTGCTAGAAAACAACATGAGCTGGTATGATATCTCATTTTTTATATTGTTTGAAATTTTGAGAAAATGGTTTAATTATATTTATATGTTGAAACGTTTTAGGAATTGCAAGATGGGCGACCTTATAGTAGAGGAGATATGTATGGAATTGCTCATAAAAAATCAAATGGTGATTTTGTTAATGATGAGGCAAGACAAAACCATGTAAGTCCAATATTATATATTTAGTCTGTGTCATATGCTCCATTACTTGTTTGAGCGTATCATTTTCCTTGTTGGTAATCGGTGAATCCATTCTGCTTGTCAAGCTGTCTGTCTTGCCAGCTTCTGTGTGAATGAATTCTTCCACAGTTAAAATCCTGTTATTGCATAAAACAGGTATATTTGTTTGAAGAAATGGTGAGAAGCACTGTTTCAAACTGAAAATGCTTTTAAAATGATTTGGAAGGTTTTGGCTGAGTAAAAATAATGTTCACTCACATTTTTTGTTCACACATACTGATCTGGTGCTCTCTATGGCTGAACACATTGTAGCAAATAAAGTAAATCATCTCTGGAAATTGTCCCACAACTCATGTATTGAAATAATTTTTTGTTTACAACCACAACAACCTAAGCAAATACTGACTATAGTTTGATATTATGAAGCCAAGAGTGCTTCCAGCTTTGCAATCTGGTCATCCTCATTCTTTGGAATAGGATCCTTGTTAACCTCTTGATACAATCTGGTCTCCGCCCTTTCAGTCTTCTCTTTACTTTGAGCGACGACTTTTTCTGCATGAAATGGAATTATATGCCCAAAATTGTACACTGAGATTTTGTTTCCTTCTAAAGCACATTGCTTATGATTTTATGATTGATTTATACATGTAGGAAAAACTGCAACAGGCAATTCTTGAGTCTTCTTCTGTGCATGAAGCATTTATTCAAGTTTTTGGGAAAGAACATCCTGGGCATGTTCGAGGCATGGGACTCGGCGTAACACCAACTCAGATCCTTGGAAACAATTCTCATTCTACAACAGGATCATATTCATCGGATGCTAATGAAAAGATGTCACAGATGCAAAATGAAATTGACGCTTTAAAAGCACAAGTTGCTGAAGTTGATAGTCTAAAGGCTCAAGCTGCTGAAGTTGATGCTCAAAAGGAACAAGTTGCTGAATTGCCTCTATTGAAGGAACAACTTGCTTATGTTATGCAAATTCTTAAGCAAAATCAGGTGATCACCGTATTGAAATTCATACTGTTATGCAACTTGCTTATGTTATTGCTTTTGATGAAAAAATTGTTGATATCAAACTATGAAACCTGAATAATCCTTGGAGGTTATTACTGTCTTGCCAAGCCCGCAAAATTAGAATTCAGGTAATGTTAGAGAACAAGAAGATTAAGGACTTTTGTAGTGAACAATTGTAAAGGAACAACGAAAACAGTATTTTTACCATTTTCAAAATTTCTGGAAATATTGAATTTGTTTAGTAAGATATTTCTTAGTTTAAAGAGTGGAATTGAAAACAGAAACAAAGAATGAAAGAAAGGAAGCACGGACCCTAAAATATACAAAAGTGTGTCCATATATATGCAATGAAATGAAACAATTCCCCTCAGAAAGGATATAAAAACAGTGAAACAATAGTCCATATTCAAAACAAAGTTAGGAAAAGCATAATTAGAAAAACTATTGGAAAAACCTACTAGACATGCTAAAGTTGCATATCCAGGAATTCTATCAACCTTCATCTTAGCAATTTTTTTCACTCCAATATTTAGATACTTCCCAAAGCTACCTAGATTATTAGAATTCAGCTTTGCATTTTCAATTCTTATAGCTAGTACAGATTCACCACTTCTAACATGTTTAATAACACAACTCAAAATTGGAAAATCAGATATTGGAAAGCTTGTGATTGCAGCAGGAATGCACGCAGATTTTGTTTGTTCTTTGATTGTTTCATTTGGTTACATTCTTATTCCACTAGCTGAAATATGTCCTGATTTTGCCACAAAAAGGGTTGAACCTAAGTTTATTATTCAAATGGCACTTTCAGTTTTGGGACAAATAATATTCACAGCAACGATTGCACCATTTTTTATGAGTTGGGTTGATAATGAAAATCCAGATGGGAAACCAATGAAAGGTCCACATTTAGTACTATCAATTGCATTTGTGGTATTAATGTGTGCTTTTTCTACTTTGAATGGATATAGAGCAATTTTAAGTGCATTTTTAGTTGGAGTTTGTTTTCCTAGAGAGGGTAGAGTTTCCAAATGGGTTATTACCAAAATCAACTATATGCGACATTGTTTATATATTTGTTCTAATTTTATTTATGACTATTATTTTTCAGCCGGATAATTTGGAAACACATGGTTTGAGACGCTCTTCTGAATCAAGTAACATAGGAGAACATGAAGCAGCACCATCACGGAGGATATCTAGATAGATGATCATTGGTTGTATTTTGACTTTATTAACTAAGTTGGTTGTATTTTGACTTCATTAACTAGTTCTAGTTTGATGTTATGAACTTAGTTTGATTTATAAACTTTAGAACATTTGTATGTGTTTTTAGCATAAATTTAGTTTCTTTTAATATTTGTATTACCAACTAATTAATAAGTACATTTATAAAATTCGTAAAAGAAAGATATATATACCGAAACACAAAAAATGCTTACATTTAAAAATAAAAAAAAACTGATCTGTTGGCGGCGGTTCCAAACCGCCTCCATAGTTAAATAAAAATTTAATTTTAATTTAGTTGCGGCGGTTCCAAACCGCCGCTAGGCTTGAAGTAGAAAATCAGTTACCATATTGGCAGCGGTTTCAAACCGCCGCTAAGCATAACGTGGAAAATCAGTTGGCACATTGGCGGCAGTTGCTGACCGCCGCAATATCCGCAGCGGTTTGTGTGACGGTTGCGTGAACCGCCGCCAACAACACCTCCCGACGCTGAAAACCACGGCGCTTTTGGAACCGCCGCCAGCATTCAATAACGGCGGTTTAAACCGCCGCCGCTGGCCTTTTTAACCGCCGCCGTTAACAATGTTTTGCGTAGTGACTGTCCTTGTTTTATTTATTTTATTTTAAAGATTAAAAAACTCATTTTATTAATTCCATCCCATCATTCTAATAATACACACCCTTCTGTGCATCAGCCCAAGACCTCCAAAACGAAATTGGGTTTCATGCTTTTCACACCTCCTTTTTAAATACAACCCTCTGCAGCTAACAACACCTCTTTTTTACTATTGAACCCCCCCTTTTCTTTTTATTTATTTATTTCTTTTCAATAAAAACAATTTCTTTTACAAAAAACCTATAAAAATAAATAAATAAATATTTTCTCAACAATTATCCACAAGAATGGTTTGTTCCTAATGGTCACTCTTAGCTTAGCTTGTTTGACCGTTAATAACAGCCCTAGTTTTTAAATGAGCAATGAGTAATGACCACTCAGAGTTTTACTTGTTTGGTCCTTACGAATACCTAAACCTCTTTCAAAATTAAAAGCAAATCAACAAACAAATATTTTCTAGAAGAACTACGTAGCCTTTGATTCTTCGCTGCGGTGATATGTAGGAGCGGGGCTTCCCCGTCAAGCTAAATTAATTTTTCCCAATAAATAATCAATTTTTTTCTTTAACACCTTTTTTCCAAAAAAACTAAAAAATGAGCTTGATTGAGATGTACATCTTGTGACCTCGCAATCCTGGTCTAAGACGCCTGAGTTGTACAGCTTGGTGATCTTAAACCCCCTTCAAAAAAAATAAAATCAACCAACCAACAAATCTTTTTCGGGAAGAACTACGTGACTGTTGAGTTCCTCATTGCACCAGAGGATACGTAGGAGCGGGGCTTCCCCGTCAAGTCAAAAATTAAATTTTCTAACTTAGTCTATTATTTATTTCTTTGTAAACCAAATATTGTTTCATTTATGTTGTGGGGTAAATAAACTTTCTGAACTTATTGATAATTTGCACAATCGAATTTAAGGTAACTGTCTTAGGACAGATGTATTAGGGGTGCTGTGGAATTTAGTTTTCGCCCTTCCCTATGCATAACCGACTCCCGAATCCAATCCAGTTTACGCAGACCAATAACTTCTAGTTAGGTTTTTCTCAATTTTTCTTATTAAATAAATTGGGTGGCGACTCCTAAGATAATCGATTTTTGAGCCGTCTGCGTCGAGATCCCGGTCACGACAAAAGTAAATAATAAATTCTGCATAATTTAATATTAAGTTTATTTAATTACTGTTAATCTGAGTAGATTCCCAGGAAATAGAGGTGGGTCACAATGGACAATCTTAAGTACCAAGTCTTTCCTAGCCAGAACTTTCCCCAACCAACACTGTTTTCAAAAATCAAGCCGAAGAGATTACTGGGATGAGTCGCGTACTAGGTCGCTCTCTTTAAGACGTTTCGTGGCATTGCTCCAAGGTGCAAGCAGGCTATCGACCACGACGTCCCCAGGATAAAACAACCTAGTAGAAACTGCTACGAAAGTTCACAGCACCGTGAAAATTCGCTCTAAGATATACACCCTCAATATAGTTTATGAAAAATAGTCTTTAGCTTGGAAATGCTTCGAGTTTTCTACAGAAGAAGAAAGTAATTTAGAGAGAAGAGAGAAAACTTGAGGAGAGATGCTTTATCGTCAACTTTTTGTGTGATTTGCAAATGAGGAGAAGCTCTCCTTTTATAGGCCTTTGGGAAGGATCCGTTGGAGTTGGAGGTGAATTAAAAGCCAACGGCTCAAAAAAAAAACATAACCGTTGGAAATTAAATGAAAAAATCCATTGCAAATTGAATGCAAAGCCGTTACTATTTTACTTGGTCAATAGTTCAACGGTCAAAATAAAAAAAAATATTTTTCCGAAAAAAATAGGTACACCACTTAGCCCAAGCCTAAGCCCGGCCCGAACAAACGGACGCCGGCGGCGGCGCGCGCATGTGTGGTGGTCATTTTGTGTGTGTCCTCTCCCATCCACAAAATTGGGTACCCCTTGGGGCCCAACCCAATAGATGAGATTCCCACTTATAAACACTATATCCAATGTTGGACTTTTTCCAATTCACACACAAGAGTTCCAACAATCCCCCACTTGATTTTAAAAAGTAGTTTTAGAAGTAGTGTCAAACGCTTCCATAAGATTGTGCATAAACAGAGGTGTCTTACGACTTGAACCTTTGCATAGAGGTTAGGATTTAGATTCAACAAGAGTGACTCGTAGTCTTGAACTCTATCTCTAACATCAAAACCACACACAACCTTTTTCATGGGTGTATTCTTATAATCCCGTGCCTTTACGGCCCTGCACGTCTATCCCAGTTTAGTGAACACTCTAGGAATCCTGCCAACGATTCCATAGGAAGCGGCCCCACTTCCACATTCACAAAGGTGAGTCTATCAAGAGTACTCCTGTAGCTAGATACTCTACTCCACCTAGAGTATAGATCTCATTAAGAGTTTCTATTACCTCAAACTTACTTCGCTTCAGAAATCATGCTTCTTTACTTATAATAGCATGTTCATCTCGTATCACATCACAACTTGTTATTACCCATTGAACCTAATTCTTGGGATCTCCAGTCTTTTTGGTCCGGTTACCATTGTGAGTGACTCATGATTCTAATGGCAGTAGTCCCATCCTTTGAGATGTATTTTGGACTTTCTCCCTAGCTAATCCTTTCGTCAAAGGATCAGCTAAGTTCTGATCAGTGCGTACATGATCCACTCTCACAGCTCCTTTTGAGAGACATTCTCTCACAGTGTTGTGCTTACGACGTATTTGTCGTCTTTTACAGTTGAAATAACGGTTCTCTATTTTTGCAATAGCCGCGGTACTATCGCAGTGGATCAACACAACTGGCATCGGCTTTTCACATAAAGGGATCTCTGCTAGTAAGCATCTCAACCAGCTAGCTTCTTCACTAGCGATTGCCAATGCTATCATTTCAGACTCCATAGTGGACTGAGCCAATATGGCCTGTTTCTTAGATTTCCACAACACCACCAGCTATACTAAATATATAGCCACTAGTTGTTTTGGAATCATCTGATAGAGTATTCCAATCTGCATCACTGTATCCTTCATGTACAGTTGGAAATCTCTGATAATGTAGTCCGAGATTCATATGGTCCTTTTAAGGTATCTCATGACTCTCTCGATAGCGTGCCAATGCTCGATACTAGGTCGACTAGCAAACCTACATAGCAATCCCACAACATAGGCAATGTCGGGTCTAGTACAATCAGTGGCATACCTTAGGCTGCCAATGATGCTCGCATATTCCGTTTGTATAATACTGTCATCAGAGTTCTTAAAAAGTTTGACACTCGGATCATATGGTGTACAAGCAGGTTTACAATCAAAATAATTGTATTTCTTTAAGATCTTCTCAATATAATGAGATTGATCCAAAGAAATTCCTTTTTCGGACTTAGTGATCTTAATACCAAGTATTACACTTGCTTCTCCAAGGTCTTTCATATCAAAGTTGTTGCACAACAGTGATTTCACTTTATTTACAGCATGAATGTTTCATCCAAATATGAGTAAGTCATCTACATAGAGACATAAGAAAGCACTCTTAAAGTGCCTAGTCTTAGCAATGTGAGACTTTTTCAATTCACTAACACCAAGGTTCCAACATTCCCCAATGTAGATTATGTTGGATCCTTAATCCAACATTGGCCTTATATGTGAGTAATTATATGTTGTGGACTCTCACTTAAGATTAAGCCCAAAAAGTGATCTAATAAGGTTAGGCTAATATGGGCTTTTGAGTATCTAATAGGATGTGGGCCTAGAGACTAAATGGTAATTCTAATTTTGTGATGGGCTAAATTAGAAATACCAATAGATAACCCTAATAAGGGCTCTATAAATAAGGATATTATGGTACCCCAGGTCACACCACACTACAAGACTTTACGACGTTACCTGACATCCCATTAAGGGTTCTCTCGGAGAGAGTACGTGTTGACTTGGAAGGCCAAACCACATACCAGATCAACATCATGAGTTCAGGTATGCTTCGCTTCGGTATTTTCTATTGATTAACATGATTAATGGTGGCTTTATAAGAACTATTTTGGATCTAACAAGTGGTATCAGGGCCAATCATGTTTAATTATTATGAAAATTAATTTTTTTACGGTATATGATTTTTTTTTGACAAAATTTACGGTATATGATTAGATGCTGCCATTTACGTCTATATATACCGCCAGGATCCAGTTTTCTTTCTCGTTATGATTCGATTCCAAAAAATTCATGATATTTTTTGCTTACGGTTATTGAATGAAGATACAGATTTTGAATTCATTAGTTTAGTCCGTTGCGGTTTATCCTTTTTTTTCGATTGTTTTTTCTTCATTATCAATAGATCATGAAAACCTTGTCCAAGGCTAATTCGTCGCAGCGGCAGAAATGCTGTTTATGGACACCCAGTTGCCGGGTTCAATCTCCACTGGGTGTCGAACCTTGGTTTTCCCATTTGTGTGTTAGGTTTTGGCACTTGCCGGTCCGACCATCAGACAAAAAAAATAGATCATCAAAACCCTTTTAGAGCTGCGGCATTTTAAAGTTTTACTTTTTTTAAGCAATTGTAAATCAATGATTTAGAACAAAACCCTTTTAGAGCTGCGGCATTTTAAAGTTTTTTTTGTTTTGTTTTGGTTTTTGAGTTCAGTTCTGTGGTTTAAAGGAATGCAAACAGACTATTATTACTATTATTATGTTTATCTTCCACGCAGCAATTCTGGTTATGTGATTATGATAGGTTGTTCGTATTTTGAATATTCTGAATATGGTGGTGGCAATTTAAATATTTTGTTCTTCGGTTTTATTTTGATTATTATTAGAGGTGTTTGGCCCCAAGCCCAGCCCCATTGGCCCCAATCAAGCCCCATAAAATTGAAGCCCCCTATTAATGGGGCTATTTTTAGCCCCAACCCACACTTTTAAATTTTTTAGTGGGTTAGGGCCAGGGCTTTGTGGGCTGGCCCCCAAATTTTTTTCTCATTCTTTTTCCACTATTTACACCTCCACTTTCGTTCTTTCACCCCCTTCCTCTTTTCCCTCCCTCCCTCTCACCAACACCTTCTTTTCCCTCTCACCACAACCACCACCACCACCACCACCACCTTCTTTTCCCTCTCACCACCACCTCTTTTCCCACTATTTATACCTCCACTTTCGTTCTTTCCACCCCCTTCCTCTTCTCCCTCACTCCCACCACCATCACCATCTTCCACTCACCACCACCACCACCACCTTCTTCTCCCACCCACCACCATCACCACCTCCCACTCACCACAACCACCACAACCTCATTTTCTTCTCACAACTATCACCACCAACCTCATTTTTTTTCTCATTCTTTTCCCACCCCCACTTCCATTCTTTCACCTCCCCTCTTTTTTTTCTCAGTAAGTGTCTTACAGCCTTCACAACTCTCAATTGAAAGAAGCAATAAAATAATGTCCTCCAGAAACCACCAATTCAGGACTTAAAAAGAGGATGAGTCGATAATGCAATCAAAAAATCAGAATTGATGAATGACTTTCAGTCAACCATGCAGCAGAGAGTGTGTGATATCACTGTACACACATTAAATGCACATCAATAATAATCAGCTAAAACCCAAACAATCCTCTAATTTCAACGTACCATTCTTTTCTAACATATATATATATGTTGCACCCAATACAATACAAAAAATATTTCCATTACCATTGAAAAAGTACTGTATCGTGATTTCACAAAATCCAGAACCATGCAAGCATATTGTATGTACATATGTTGTCGACTAGTAGTATGTAACGGTACTTCTTTCAACGTGATCACACGGCTTTCATTTTTTTGTAATTTCCAGTTTTTTTTAAAAAAGTAAATAAATTTTTAGGGCTCATAAGTTGGGCTAGGTCGAAGTCCACATAGGTTCATGGGTAATTTTCAGTTTCGTTGCGAAAAGAAAAAATTAAGGGCCTTGGGCTGGCCCTGGCCCACTGGGGCTTGGGGCCTCCGTGGGCTTTTGAAATGTGGGCTTTTGGGCCCATGGGCCAAAAGGCTGGGGCTGGGCTGGCCCACATGGGCCAAATTGACGGCTCTAATTATTATTATGGGCTGCACTTTTGTTCTTCATAATTCAGTTCAGACTCGTGAATTTGTGAATTTGATTTGTCACTAATTACTGTTTTGGATATATTTTTCGGACAAGTAATTCTGAATTTCAAATATCGAACCGTTTATATGTATTTTGGGATGAATTGGTTGAAGCAACATGTCACCAAAGTGACCTCTCTTGTGGAGATTGATTTATATAAAAAGTCATGTGCTTGTAACTTATGTGAGTATTTACCGGCCCAAAGGAATGTAGTTATTTTACAGAATTGCAAGTGCACATGTGGTAATAAATACGTGACAATTATTCGGTTTACATGTGAATAGTGAATCAACCCAAAGGAAGATTTATTGTTTGACATGTTCTTTATTATCAGTATTTGATTACTACACCAAGGTATCAATGAAAAGTTAATATTTTGTCTAAAGATAGAATGTTAATGGATTCACGGTATCTTGAAATGGGGTTTACCTTTATTTGAATTTAGTATTGCTTTTATTTTGAAGTTTAAGTAAGCATGTTTTGTTTGTTTATTGTTCTCTATTCAGTTCTCAATGATCCTGCAAATATTTCTCCCAACATTGAGCAAAGTTTTGTTAAGAGCGAAAAGTCTGAGATAGGTACGCTTTTGACAAAACTTATTCCAATGAAGTATAAGGGTAAAGGACTAAAATGGAAGAAGGATAAGGAAGCTACAGATACATCGTTTAATAAGAATCTTGCTCTGGTTTGTTCTGAGGTTAATTTAACTTCGGTGTCTAGACACACATGGTGGATAGATACTACCGCAACAACTCACATCAGTGTGTCGATGCAGGGTTGCCTGAATTGTCGAAAACCAAATGATGGTGAAAGATACATCTATGTGGGTGACGGCAAGACAATTCAAGTTGACGCAATTGGAAAATTTAGATTATTGTTAAAGCCTGGATTTTATTTGGATCTTGTTGAAACTTTTATTGTTCCGTCTTTTAGACGGAACTTGATTTCCGTTTCTAATTTGGACAAAGTTGGTTTTTCTTGTTCATTTGGGAATGGAAAATTCAGTTTGTTTCGTGATTCAAAATTGGTTGGTTCTGGTTCTTTGTCAGGTTTCGATAATCTTTATTTAATTGACACCATTGCCTCATTTAATGAATCGCTGCATGTAAGTACCCGAGGTAGAAAAGAGAAAATTAGCCAATGAGAATTCTGCTGCATTATGGCACAAGAGATTAGGTCACATCTCCAAACAGAGAATAGAGAAACTTGTGTCGAGTGAAATTCTAGACCCTTTGGATTTTACAGATTTTGATATTTGTATCAATTGTATAAAGGGAAAACAAACCAATAAAAGGAGATTTGAGGCCAATAGGACTTCAGACATCTTAGAACTTATACATACAGATATTTGTGGGTCATTCCCTACGGCTTCTTGGAATGGTCAACAATACTTTATAACGTTCATAGATGATTTTTCAAGATATGGCTTCATTTATCTCATTCATGAAAAGGCAAGGTCGTTGGACGTGTTCAAAAACTATAAAGTTGAAGTTGAGAATCAACTCAACAAAAGAATCAAAAGCGTTAGGTATGACCGTGGTGGTGAATATTATGGTAGATATGACGGTTCAGGTGAACAACGTCCAGGGCCATTTGCTAAATTCCTAGAGGAATGTGGTATCGTCCCACAATACACTATGCCAGGTTCGCCTGCTATCAATGGTGTTGTTGAAAGACGAAACAGAGCGCTTAAAGACCTGGTAAGGAGTATGATTAGTCATTCTAACTTACCAGAGTCCCTCTGGGGAGAAGCACTTAAAACTGCAGCATATATCCTTAATAGAGTTCCAACTAAGGCGACTACAAAAACCCCTTACGAACTTTGGACAGGCAAAAAGCCTAGTTTAAAGCACTTGCATGTTTGGGGTTGTCCAGCTGAAGCAAGACCTTATAGGCCAATTGAGAAAAGCTGGGCTCAAGGACCGTAAGTTGCTATTTTATTGGATACTCAGAAAGATCTAGGGGGTATAAATTTTATGATCTCACAAGTAAGTCATTTTTTGAATCAGGAAATGCTCGTTTCTTTGAGGATGTTGAGTTTGAAATGGGAGATATAGTTAACGACTTTGTCTTTGAAGAAGAATATGTTGATATTACTATATGTGTTATTGAAAATGCTTAGGATCCTTTCCTTGACCCTGTTGAAAAGACAACAAGTCAAATCAATGTTGAAATCCCCATACAAGAAATTGTTACAGAAGAACAAACTCTTCCATAGAAAGTTATAAGGACTATACAATATGAGGTTGACATTGGAATGATGGAAGATGATCCAATCAACTTCCGTCAAGCCATAGAAAGTTATAATTCTCAAAAGTGGGTTGATGCAATGAATGAAGAGATTAAGTCCATGAAGAACAATGACGTTTGGGATATTGTCCTGTTGCCACAAGGTGTGAAACCCATTAGTTGCAAAGTGATATTTAAGACCAAGAGGGATTCAAAAGGCAATGTGGAGAAGTACAAGGCTCGTCTTGTCGCAAAAGGATTTACACAAAAAGAAGGCATTGACTATAAAGAGACTTTCTTTCCAGTTTCTTCGAAAGACTCTTTTAGGATTATAATGGCATTAGTGGCACATTTCGATCTTGAGTTACATCAAATGGATGTAAAGACAGTGTTTCTCAATGGTGACATTGAAGAGACAACTTATATGGTGCAACCAGAACACTTTGTTTCAGAAGACTCAAAGGATATGGCTTGCAAACTAAAGAAATCCATCTATGGGCTCAAGCAAGCATCTCAACAATGGTATTTCAAATTTCATAAAGTGATCATCTCGTTTGGTTTTGAGGTGAATTTGGTAGATGATGGTGTATACCATAAGTTCTGTGGGAGCAAATATATTTTTCTGGTTTTATATGTTGATGAATTTTGCTTGCTAGCAACGATATAGACTTTTTGCACGAAACCAAGAGATTTCTAGGTAGGAATTTTGAGATGAAAGATCTTGCTAATGCATCTTTTGTATTGGGAATACAGATACACTGAGATCGTTCTCGGAGCATTCTTGGATTGTCTCATAAAGGCTATATTGAAAAGGTTCTCAAGAGATATGGCATGCAGGATTGTAAACCAGGTGATACCCCTGTGGCTAACAGAGACAAGTTTAGTCTCAATCAGTGTCCTTAGAATGACTTTGAAGAAAAAGAAATGCAGAAGATTCCCTATGCATTAGCAGTAGGGAGTCTAATGTATGCTCAGGTTTGTACGCATCCAGATATGGCGTATGTGTTGTGCGAAAAGGTGATGTGCAAGAATACACAATTGCAACAAGTAATATAATGATATGTAAAGTTCGTTCCCACAGGGATTGGAATTAATCTAAGAAGTTTAAGTGATTAGAAGCTTAGTGAAAAGAATTGAGTACAAAGTAAAGGTAAAGAGTTGTAAACATTATAAGTTGTGATAAAACAATATTTAAGTTGAAGTAATTAACGGTGAGTTGGATAGCTCAATAGTTGTGTAAATTCCTAAGAGTAATGTTTAAATAATATTTAGACGCTGTAGCGTTAAGCGCTGTAGCGCTTGAGAATCCGTAGACGCTGTAGCGCTTTGGTGGCGTGCCTTTCAGTCACTTTCGTCAGGGTTATGTTACAAGACTCCTATGTCTAGGCTCTAAATAAGTTTTACCCCTGTATATTAAGCTCTTACAACATTTGCCTTATGAACTACTACTCCCCTATGTCTAGAGTTAAGTAGTGTTTCCTTTAAATGCCTTTAAAGGGTTTTCATTCATATCATTCCTTGAGTTTTCTTTGTGAACCATGTCTGTACCCACAAAGTTACCTTGTTTTAGTTGATCATTCCCAAACCAAGATTGAAAGTATTATGACACAAGGAATAAAACGCAAACATCATAACACTATACAAAAGTTACTCAAGGTTCATTACATACCAAGAACAATCCAACTACAACAAAGTTAGCTCATCACAAGTTCCATCAACATAATACAACTAAATAGCATGTATTACCGTATGAAGACAAGAGAAGAGTGGTTGCAAAAGATACACTCCAATGATCCCAAGTAGCATACAAATGATGAAGTTGAGGCATGAGCAAAACCTTGGATGAAGACTAGAAAACTATGCTAAAAATAAAAGCTTAAAGGTAGTATAACAATGGAGAAAAGCTACTATGTCATAAGAAGTTTTTCTTCCAAGTTACAACTACTTGTTGTCTACGTACGTTACTTACTAATGAAGCAATCTTAATTAATCTAATTATTAACTAAATCTTAATAGAATAATAATATATCATGATGATCATAAGACTTAGATATTATCCTTAAAGTACTTTACAAAAAGTGCTAATGATGGAATACACCAACTATCACATGGGTTCCATTTAGGACGCGCCAAGTGTAATTTAGCATCCACTTGAAAGTCAAAATATCCAGCTGAGAGGAAGAGATAAGGGTGGTGACTCATCATGTCCTCAAGTGGTCACACAAATATCTCAATGGTCAGCCGTCATATAGCGCTGTAGCGTCTCCTTGATAGCATACCGCTGCAGCGCTAAAGCAAAACATCAAACATATTCACAAAGGCATTTGATTATGCCCAAGGTTTAAGGAATTGACTTATAACCTATATTTATTCTAATATTAATATATTCACATATTTAAGTACTAAAATTACTTGAGAAGTAAGCTTGACTTAAGTATTAGGAGCATAAATAACCTATATTAAATAGAGTTATCACACCTCCAAACTTAAACCATTGTTTGTCCCCAAGTAATGACACTTGAACAAGACAACTGATCATATAACTAGCTGCAGCTTTTAAATTGAACAGAATTTATGCATGAGCTAATTCTTGTCATTTTCACACATCATTATGGTCCACAATTCAAATAGAATCATTACTGCTCAGTTGTGAGTGTGTGATATCAAAGCTTAACTTAGTTCCCAGTTAATTTCAGAATTTCTCCAAGTTTTTGGGAAGAATGGATTTCTTTTGGGTTAGACAAAGAATGTTTTCAAAATGAAGAGTGGAATAACAATTTCACACAAGATCTGAGGGGCTTCAAAGCACAGCAAATGGCTTTAATTAGGCATTTTTCAGAATATTGGTCAGTGCATAAACTTTTGGTCTGGTGATCAAATGCTGTAGCGCTTCAAGGTCAGTAGACGCTGTAGCGCTGAATTTTAATGATCAAAACTAGATGCTATCTTTATTACTGAGCTCCTTATTTGCATTTTCTTTTCATGCTTTTTGGAACAACTCAGCAATTTATTTAAGATATTTTGCAACTTTTTTCAAGACCACATTCATTTTTATTTTTCATTTTGCAAAGACCAATTTATCATCTTTTGTTCCTAGCCTTAACATAACCGATGCTCCCCCAAACTTAGTTTTAAAACAACTTTCAATTTTTAATGAAAACTTGACTAACCCTTGGTTATCCAAGGCTAACTTTATCCTTAGATTACCCCTAGCTAACTAGGTTCTTCACTAAGCTTGGATTTTGTGTAAAAGCAGCAATAAAACCATTTCATTGTTTGCACAAGGCTGCTTTACTCAAAAATTCTTATTTACTTTAGCTTTTGCTTACTAAAAAATTTAAAACATGCAGCTAATCATATTTCCTATTCAAGCATACAAAATATACAAAACATGCAACACATGCAAAACATGGCAGAATTATAATTAATTATACGTAATATTTAAAAACATAATTGTACTTAATTTAAAACATTATTAACCATAAGGTCCTCCCCCAGAAATTAAATTTGGCAGTGTCCTCACTGCTTGATGGACAACAAAAGGGAGAGGCCTTAGAACAACAAAAAACAAAGTTCAAAGAACATAACCGGCATAAGAAGCCAACAAGTCTTGCCTTATTAGGCCTTCTTGAGCCTCTTACTGGCTCTTGAAGGGGCTAGGGCTCCTTTGGTTGCCTTTTTCTTATTTGGCTGAGGTGGAGTAGTCTTTTCTGCCGCTACAGCGGTTGGTGGCGTTGTAGCGCTTGCTTCCTGTACTGATGCCGTTGCAGCGTCTGATTCCTGCACTTCTTCTTCCTCTTCTGTTTGCTCTTGCTCCTGCTCTTTTTCTTCCAGCACTGGCTCTGTTTCATCCTGCAAGTTCACTAGCTCCTCAGCAGCCTCCTTCTCACTTTCCTCCTTGGTCAGAATTGCCTCAGGCATTGTGTCACTAGGTACTGCAGACATAGTTGCTGCAGCATCTACTGGCTGAACACCTTCTTCTGGGTGCTCAGCCAGTTTGACACCTGGGTTTCTTCTTGCCTTGGTGTATGACTGATAAACTTTCTTAGGCTGCTCAGTTGGGTTTTCTTTGGTGATTGGATGCTTTTGCTCAGGCTTCTTTGGTGTGGCTTGTTTGGTAGGTGTTTTCTTGGGTGTTAGTTTGGTTGGTTCAGGGATGGAGGTGGGGGTTGATGGTGGATTGGATGTTTTGGCAGGGGGGGTTTTTGGTTTCTTTGGGCTTGGGGTTGGATCACACTGTATTTCTTCTGCTTCCTCATCTCTTTCACTCTCAGATTCTTCTTCAGTATCACTCTCCTCACCTGATGATTCCTCATCCTCCTGCTTCTCCATCTCTTTCATGACTGCAATTGTTTCTTCTTCATCTTCCTCACTTATGTTTTCAATGTCATCAGAATCCAAACTTTCCTCCTCTACCACAGCTTTTTGCACTTTCTTTGCTGGGCTAGGCTTTGCTTTCTTTGCTGGGCTAATCACAGCTTTTTTCTTTTCTGTCCTAACTCCCTTTTTCTCTTGTTTTTCAACTGGCTCTTCCTCCAGTAGCCAATCAGGGAATTGAGGAGGGGAAATGGATGTCTTTCCTTTGGATATCTGGGCATACATTGCTTTTTCCCAGTCAAATTTTTCCTTCACAAATTTGCAGAGAACCTGCTGCTTCAGCTCTAAGCGCTATAGCGCTACAGAGTCAGAAGACCCTGCAGCGGCAGGTTTCTGCTTAACTTTAAAAATGCAAGGAAATGCCCCAAGAGGAGATCTTCTTTCTTCTTTCATTTCAACCTCTACATCAGCTTCCAAACACAGCTCAGTAATTAAACAAGGAAAATACAAATTACCTCCCTTTTTAACTCTGCATTTCTCTATCTCCCTTGCTATCAATCTACCCACGTCTATCTTTTCTCCAGCCATTATTGCATCAATAATGATGAGTCTCTCCTTTTCCACAAATGTTGTGTGAGATGTAGGCAGCAGGGAGTGTTTGATGAAACTACACCACAGATTGGCTTCCTCACACAGATGGGCTTTTTTAATTTTGTATTCAGCCCCAAATTTATCCCATGTTGATCCTTCCACACAAATCCTTCTTCTAACAGCCTCCATCTCTTCATCTCCCCAGTTCAGAACCTTTATTTCCAACGCCTTTCCATGATAGCCCAGATGGAAAATATCATTGATTGTTCTGGAGTTGAAATTTACAGTTTCACCTCTTACCAGTGAATGTGTTTGAGGCTTTCCTTACTTAGGCTCTTCAATGCCAAAGTAGAACTCCCTTACCAAAGACGTCATGTAGTCCTTTCGATGCTTAATGAAGTTCTCCCATCACAGCGCTGTGACAGCGGTTGAGAAAGCTTCAGGAGCGCTGTCTGTCTTGAACCCCCTTTCAGCTATGAAGTCCATCTTCCAAAACCTCTGGGGATCTGGAGTTGCCTTGGCCATGGTGGTTTTGACAGGATTGGAGGGTTCTGGTTTCCTAATAGCTCCCTTGCCAGATCGTTTTAGGGCAGCTTGCTTTTTGGTCATGGTTGGTTAAGAGCTTGCGTATTTGTTTATGGTTGTTGGGAAATGTTGGTGTGCGTTGGGACGAAGGAAGAAGAAAGGATGGAGGGTATGAGTGGTGAGTGGTAACGGTTGAGAGGAGTTTCAGAGAGCAAGGAAAGAGAAAGAAAGAGAAAATGGTGGCGTGGGGAGTTGTAGATATTAAAGTGACGGTTTGTGAGTGAAGTGAGATCTTTTTTTATCAATTTTTGATCATGCCACATTTTGGTTTTTTCTTTATAAATTGCTGCATTCTCATAGGCAAAATGCCTAAGTTCTTCCAATTCATTTAGTTGCAGCAATCTAGCATCTCCTGCTTTCTTGTAGTCAAAATTGAGTTTTTTTAGAGCCCAATGGGCCTTATGCTGAAGTCCAATCGGTAGGTGACAAGATTTCCCATAAACCAACCTATAGGGGGACATCCCTAAAGGTGTTTTATAAGCTGTTCTGTAGGCCCATAAAGCATCATCTAGATGTATTGACCATTCTTTCCTTTAAGGCCCTACCATATTTTCCAACATCCTTTTTATTTCTCTGTTTGACAATTCAGTTTGACCACTAGTTTGTGGATGATAAGCAGTTGCTATTTTATGTTTGACTCCATATTTAGCCAATAGGGTCTCAATTAATTTATTACAAAAATGAGATCCCTCATCACTTATGATGGCTCTAGGAGTTCCAAAACGAGTGAAAATGTTTTTCAATAAAAATTTGCTCACAGACCTTGCATCATTGTTGGGTAGAGCAACTGCTTCTACCCATTTTGAAACATAGTCTACAGCTACTAAAATGTATAGGTTTCCATGAGAAGGGGGAAAAGGTCCCATGAAATCCATTCCCCAAACATCAAAGAGTTCAACCTCTAGAATGTTTGTTAAAGGCATTTCATGTTTGTTTGAAATATTCTCTGTTCTTTGGCACCTATTACATTTTTTTACAAAGTCTTGAGCATCTTTAAAAGTGAAGGCCAAAAGTAGCCAGATTGCAATACCTTTGCAGCAGTTCTAATACCACCAAAATGCCCACCACATGGTGCAGAATGGCAGTGCTGTAGCACTTGAACTAGTTCTTCATCTGCTAGGCATCTCCTCATTATAGAAAAGGTTCATCCCAATAGTATTGTTTCATTGTGTGGAAGAACCTTCTCCTTTGCTGATAAGTCATCTCAGTAGGTACCACCTTGCTAACCAAAAAATTCACTATGTCACCATACCAAGTTGTTGCAGGTTCAGCCGCTACAGCGTCAAGTGTTGTTACACTGGCCGCTACAGCGGTTGATGATTCAGCAGTTATTGTCAATAGTTGCTCATCTGGAAAGTATTCTTTGATCTCCCCACCTGCTGTACCTGCAATGTCTCTTTCCAATCTAGACAGATGATCAGCAACTTGGTTCTCCACTCCTTTTTTATCCCTTATTTCTAAATCAAATTCTTGGAGTAGTAGAACCCACCTAATTAGCCTAGGCTTTGCATCTTTCTTTGTTATCAAATATTTAATTGCTGAATGGTCTGTGAAGACAATTACTTTGGTGCCAACCAAATATGATCTAAATTTGTCAAATGCAAAGACTACAGCTAATAGTTCTTTTTCAGTGACTGTGTAATTCAATTGAGCTTCTACAAGTGTTTTGCTAGCATAATATATAGAGTGGAAAATTTTATCATACCTTTGCCCAAGCACAGCTCCAATGGCAAAGTCACTAGCATCACACATAAGCTCAAAAGGCTTACTCCAGTCAGGAGCTATAATAACTGGTGCTGTTATTAAAGCTCTCTTTAATTTATCAAAGGCTAATATGCATGGCTCATCAAATATGAAGGGGTTATCATGCTGTAATAGTTGACACAAACTTCGAAACATGTTGGTTGTTCATCTCTCTTCTCATACTTTTTATCTTTGTTGTATCCAAACTTCTTTGAAGAATCACCCTTACCATGTTTGTTGTATTTCATAAATCTTTTGAAGTTCTTGGCAAGCATAGCCATATCTTCATCATCAGTATCTTCTTCAGATTCAACCTCTTTCCTTGCTACTTTAGAAGTTTTAGCAGCAAGGGCAAGAGATTTCTTCTCTTTTACAGTTTCTTTTTCTTGGTTCTTTTTGGCAGCCAGAACTACCTCAAATGCTAGCAATGATCCAATAAGGTCTTCTTGAGGTAAAGTGCCAATGTCTTTGGCTTCGGTTATAGCACAAGTCTTAGGGAAGAAATCACCAATTAAGGATTCAAGGATCTTTCCATTCAAATCCTTGTTGGTGTATTTTTTTCCTAAGGCCCTCAAGTTGTTTACAATTAAATTTAATCTCTGATGCATTGCTGCGACAGACTCACCTTCTTTCATTTTAAAACTTTCATATTCAGAGGTGAGAATTCTAATTTTAGTATCTTTTACCTGGCTTGTCCCGACATGAGTGGCTTGTAGGCAGTCCCAGATTTCCTTTGCACTTTGACACCCTTTTACTCTACCATATTCTTCTTCACAGAGTGATAGATGAAGGATATTCATGGCCTTTGCATTTAGGGATATCTTGTCAAGCTCAGATTTTCTTAACTCACTCAGGTCGATGGTGTAGATGTCTTCCACCGGTACTTCTTCAGCTTTGCCGGTGGCTTGAATTTTTGAAGTGTCACCATCAGTATTACCTGGTTTTGTGATCTTGATCTTCATCGGGATTAGAGGACCATCCACTATGATTCTCCATAGAGTGAAGTCAATTGCCTGCACATGACATTTCATACGACTACTCCAGTAATCGTAGTTAGTACCATCAAATAGAGGAGGCCTATTAGAGGACATTCCTTCTTTCATGAAAGAACCCACAATTACAGATATGTAAAGGATAAATTTACAATTGCGAGATGTAAAGCTCTAATATGCAATTCCTAGCTACTGATACCACTTGTTAGACTTAGAGTATAACCTTAGAGGGGGGGGGTGAATAAGGTTATGAGTAAATATGGATTCTTTTCGCAAATGATGATTATATTCTTTTTCAAATCGGATGCGGAAAATGTGATTTGAACTTTTGGATATAAAAACAAGCAAGAGTTGTTTAAATTGTATTCAATATTTCCAATAAAGATATTATAAGGGATATAGTATATCTTAGAGAAGAGGAGTAGAAGATGATTGATGAGTATTGATAATTTAAGCACAGTAATATTAATAATAAACAGTTATAATAATAGTGCAAAATATAAAGAGAGAAGGGATAGAGGGACACAGATATTTAGCGAGGTTCGGGATAAAACCCTACGTCCTCGGCCTTAGGCTTTTCAACCCTTGGACTTAGCAACCACTATATTGAAGAGAGTTATTATAAACAGTCGACTTCAACAATAGTGAATCTCAATTCCCCGAACTGAGAACCCAAGCACCCGCTAAGGATTTCAAAACCAACTCAATCACCCTGATTGAGAGACCCAAGTAAAACTTCCCAGGATTTCAAAATGACCATTAAAACAAAATAAGAATTACACAGTTGAGATCTATGGATCCAATCACTTCTTAGTAATGTGTCAGTTTAGAAACTGAGAGAGATGAGTGATATTAGGATTTTAGATGCTCTAAAAATATGATATGGAATATGATCTTGCTTTTGCAAAAGCTTCACAATTGATATGACAATGAGAGCTTAGATTTGCAAAAAAACTTTTATGAAGATAAATATGATTTTCAAAAACACAGCTTTTGAACAAGATTCAAAACAATGAAGCACTATATTCTTAGATCTATAATAAAATGAAGAGCATTCAAAATAATATGAAAATTATGAAGAACAATATTAGATCTAAGAATTTCGCAAGAGAGAGTAGAATAGAGAGAAATTGTGAGCAGTGGTTCGTTTTGAGGTGAAGCTCAACCCATGTATTTATAGGCTTAGGCACCGTTGAAATTTTTGAAAAACATTTAATATTAGTGAAGAATCGATTCATTGATCAAGTTAAAATGTTGATGAATCGATTCATTGCCTTTAAAAAATAAAAGAATCGATTGTTTGTTTAGTTGAAATAAGAGAGGAATCGATTCATTGATGTTTGGAAAATGAGGGAATCGATTACAATGCTTATGTAGAAAGGCATGAATCGATTTTCAGGCCATATGGAGGTCCTGAGAATCGATTCTTATCCATGTAGAAATAAAGGGAATCGATTTTTCTTTTCTTTTTGGAAGGCATGGGAATCGATTCATGGCCCTTTGGAAACATGAGGTAATCGATTTTCAGGCCATATAGGAGGTCCTGAGAATCGATTCCAAGGCCTATGAAATGGGTTGGAAATCGATTCCAAGCTTTCCTAAAAATATTTTTTTCAACTTGCCACCTTATGCATGCATGCAATTTTGTGAAATATTTTTTCAAAACTATTTTTATGCATCATGCATGTTTTGAAAAGTCATCTCTCTCAATAGCTAAAGTGCCACACACTTTAGGTGATAGGACCTTTACAAAGTGTCCTAAAAGGCTTAGACACAATTTAGGGTTTTGAACTTCATATGTTGCTTCTTCTTCAAGCTTCTCCTCTTTTGTGTCTTCTTCTCTTTAAATTAAGTCCTGCACTTTGCTCATCTTGAAACATTAGTAGATATGATGTAATTTGTTATCATACAAAATAACGGAGTGTTTACCCTTGGTTCAACAAACTCCCCCTTTTTGATGATAACAAATTACATTATGCATAGGGTTTGATAATAATGAAAATTCTTTTAAAAAAGCTCCCCCTAAGCATAAGCATATATTTTCTCCTATTTTCTCCCCACATATAATAGTAACTTGCATATTTTCTCCCCCTTTGTTTTCATCAAAAAGGAGGGGGGGGTGAAAAAACATTTTATAAACTAGCATAATCAAGCATCCCTAGCTCTCTACGAATTTTACAAAAAGGAGCTTCGGCAAGGGGTTTTGTGAAGATATCCGCTAGTTGGTCATCCGTGCCTACAAATTTTAGTGCAATGCTCCCCCTAGACACATGATCTCTAATAAAGTGATGTTGTATGTCAATGTGTTTAGTTCTAGAGTGTTGTATAGGGTTCTTAGCAATATTAATAGCACTTGTATTACCACACAAAACAGGCACACTTTCAAAAATTAGACCAAAGTCTTCCAAAGTTTGTTTCATCCACAGAACTTGTGCGACGCAGTTTCCAACAGCCACATATTCAGCTTCAGCTGTGGACAAAGCAACACTGTTCTGCTTCTTACTAGACCAGGAGGTCAAACAAGGACCAAGAAAATGACAAGTTCCACTAGTACTTTTTCTATCAAGAGTGCAACCTGCAAAATCAGCATCAGAAAAACCAACTAAATCAAACGTACTCGATTTCGGGTACCACAAACCAAAGTCTATGGTCCCTTTAACATACCTAAGAATCCGTTTTACAGCTTTTAAATGTGATTCTTTTGGGCATGCTTGAAATCGAGCACACAAGCATACAGCAAACATAATATCAGGTCGAGATGCAGTTAAGTATAAGAGACTACCTATCATACCTCGATACATAGTTTCATTTACCGGTTTACCTTGCTCATCCTTATCTAGTTTAGTTGTTGTTGCCATAGGAGTGCTGATTTCTTTTGCGTCATTCATGTTATATTTCTTCAGCAATTCCTTTGAGAACTTTGTTTGGGATATGAAGATTCCTTCATTTGATTGTTTCACTTGAAGTCCCAAGAAAAAGTTAAGTTCTCCCATCATACTCATTTCAAATTCACTAGTCATCATCTCAGAAAATTCCTTGCACAAATCATCATTAGTAGATCCAAAGATAATATCATCAACATAGATTTGAACTACTATGATATGTTTGCCCTTGGTTTTAAGGAATAAGGTAGAATCAATCTTACCCTTTTTGAAACCATTGGCAGTTAAATGTTTGCTTAATCTCTCATACCAAGCTCTAGGGGCTTGTTTCAATCCATAGAGGGCTTTGTCAAGTTTAAAGACGTGATCGGGATTTTTAAAATCTTCAAAGCCAGGGGGTTGTTTTACATAAACTTCTTCTTCTAAGAAACCATTTAGGAAGGCACTTTTGACATCCATTTGGTGTAGTTTGAAATCCATGTAGGAGGCAAATGCCAAAATTATCCTAATGGACTCCAATCTAGCCACAGGAGCAAAAGTTTCTTCAAAATCCACCCCTTCGATTTGATTAAAACCTTGAACTACTAGACGACTTTTGTTTAATAAAATTGTTCCATTTTCGTCAAGTTTGTTACGAAAAACCCATTTAGTTCCTGTTGCACCCCGAAAAATCCCGCTTTGGGTTTCTCTATGTACAACGTGGAAAATTTTGGAGCCGCCACCAATATTTTAATTTTAAGACCAAAACATTGAAAAAAGGTCTTTTGGACAAGGCGGGTGGTCTTTGAAAACTAGAGATATAGGTTCGGGGGTCGATTACGTGCGAGGAAGGTGTTAGCACCGCGCACGTCCTTTCTATCGAAAGGGAACCTCTAACTAAATGTGTGGTTTTAACATTTGATTTGAAAATACCTAGATTTGCCTATTTATTCCTTGTCTGAAGATGAATGAGAAAACTTACTGGAAATTTTATTTTTGGTGAGAAAGGGGGGAAAGAAAAAAGAGTTTTTAGAAAGAAGTGCTTGACGGGACATGGCCCGCTCCTACGTATCTCCCGGTGCGATGGAGAATTCAAAGCTACGTAGTTCTTGGTTCTTTTTTGAAAAGTTTTTGTTTTTTTTATCTTTTTTTAGTGAGTTTTTTGAAATAGGACGAGCATTAGCAAATGATTAAACTAGCAGAGGCTATGATGAATCACTGCTAAATGCTCAAAAAGAGTTGTACCGCTAGTCAAACGAACAAAGGTTCTGATGGACTATTGATAACAACTTGTTTTTATTATCTTTTTGAAAGTGATTTTCGAAAGAGATTGATTTGTACGAGGATCAAACTAACAAAAGTTATGATGGATCGTCGTTTATTATTTTTAGGAGAAAAGAACATTGTCACTAATAGCTAAACGAACAGAGGCTCTGATGAGCTACTAGCAACAATGGGTTTGAAAATGATTTTTGTTTGTTTTATGAAAATGATTGGTTTAGGGGGGTGAAAAGAGTTTTTATTTGTTGCGCTTGACGAGAACGTGGCTCGCTCCTACGTATCCCAAACGGGAATCAAAGCGACGTAGTTCTAAAAAAGAAGGTTTTTTTTTGAAAGGGTTTGAAAGGAGAGGTTGAATCATCTGAGACCATCTTCACCACTTAGAAAATGATGCACTAGGCATAAGTGGGAATCATGTGGTTCATCATCAACAAAGACACTACAGCTAAATTAAATCACATAGGGCAATTTTGGCATGGATCAGAATGATTGAATTTTAACAAATATAAAAACAGAAATACCTCTGATGAAGGCAGATATTACAGATCTGAAGAACAAAAATGAAGCGGAGAACTGGAAAATGAGATTTGCGAGAGTTGTTTTCCCAGATCTTGTGAAAATGTTTCTGGAGCAATTCTTCTCAGATCTTGTGAAAAAATGTGTGTAGCAATTCTTCTCTCTGATCTCGTGTGAAGTGTCTTTTTTTTCTGATCTCGTGAAGTCTCCCCCCTGTGAGATGTGTCTGTGTTTCTCTGGTCTCGTAAAATCCCCCCCCAAATGTGATTTGAGGCTGCCTATTTATAGGCGTAGAAATTTTTTAAAAACATTTATTGCAATGAAGAATCGATTGTTTGAGCCTTTGGAAATATGTAGGAATCGATTCTTTATGTTTGGAAATGATAAGAAATCGATTCTTGGTTCCTTTGAAAACAAGAGGAATCGATTTTCAGGACCTTTTGCATAGGTGAAAATCGATTCTTGCTTTAGTTAAAATAGTGGGAATCGATTCTTGAGCCTTTGAAAATAATAAAGAATCGATTCTTGGTTCCTTTGAAAACAAGAGGAATCGATTTTCAGGACCTTTTGCATAGGTGAAAATCGATTCTTGCTTTAGTTAACACAATGAGGAATCGATTCATGGCCTAAGAAAAAGTGGGAATCGATTTTCAGGACCTTTTACATAGGTGAAAATCGATTCCTTACTTAGTTAACACAATGAGGAATCGATTCTTGAGCCTTTGGAAATAGTGGGAATCGATTTTCAGGACCTTTTGCATAGGTGAAAATCGATTCCTTACTTAGTTAACACAATGAGGAATCGATTCTTGAGCCTTTGGAAATAGTGGGAATCGATTTTCAGGACCTTTTGCATAGGTGAAAATCGATTCCTTACTTAGTTAACACAATGAGGAATCGATTCTTGCTTTCCACAAAATCCTTTTAGGTCTTTGCCATGCATAAAATATTTTCCAAAGCTTGCCATGCATGCATAACATATTTTTCAAAAACCCTAATTTGATGCATGAGGCCTATTGCAAAAAATTGTTTTTAGAGACCCTTTTGTGAGAAATGACCAAAATGCCCTTTTTGACTCTAACTTCCCAAAACGTGCATTCTAACCCTAAAAATGATGCGTAATTTATTTTTGTGTGGAAAATTAGGGTTTGGACCTAAGCCGGACAAAATTGGGGTATGACAGCTGCCCCTCTTTATCTGAATTTTAACGAGGAATATGAATTGGCCGAAACATATTCCAAGGCAAAATGAAGATAAAGAATTCAGAAATTATACCGATTTTGTCCACTTGGGGAAACCCGAATTTTCCTCTTTTTCTTTTCCTATTTTTGAATAGATGGGTTTTGAGAACAAACGGGGAACGGTTAACACTTGGCGCGTTAACTGGGAGAGAAAATGACGGACCACTCGGGATCTGAAGGAGCACTAAGGCTCTGAAGGACCACTCAGGGTCTGAAGGAGCACTAAGGCTCTGAAGGACCACTCAGGGTCTGGAAGGCTGCCTAGGCCTTAATTGAAGGACCATCGTGGTCTGAAGGAGCGCTACTAGCTATGGTACTAGTAAAACGGTCTGAGGGGGCCTTTCGAGCGGCCATGATGGGTCAAGATCAGCTCCGGAACTGATATGTTGACTATGAAGGACGTCCGTCATGTCTTAGGCTGACACAACTAGTCTGAAGGACCACTTGGGGTCTGAAGGACTTACCCGCAGCTCGAATACGAGGTGAAGTCTGCTTTTGAAGGGACACTTGGGTCCTGAAGGGATTCACGAATCCTGTTGGTTGATTGATTGAAAAGTTCAACTAAAGCAGACAGAAAAGTAAAATGAGCACTTGGCGTGCAAACAGAAAAGTAAATGGGCACTTGGCGTGCAAAAAGCAGGAAATAAAGCGGTAAAGAACGCAGTAAAGAAGGAGCACTGAGGGCTCAGGATGAGCGCGGAGGGCTCAGGATGAGCACAGAGGGCTCAGGAGGAGCACAGAGGGCTCAGGGGGGAGCACAGAGGGATCAGGATGAGCACAGAGGGCTCACGAGGGGAGCACAGAGGGCTCAGGATGAGCGCAGAGGGCTCAGGATGAGCGCAGCGGGCTCAGGAATTCTGCTGATTGGTTGATTTGAAATGACCGATGCTGCTGTATTGGATTGAGGTACCTGCATACGTCAGTTGATGCAAGGAATGGTGCATGGAGTATGGGTGCAGGTTTATGAGTGCATGTTATGCATGTGCATGCATGTTATGAGTGCATGTTATGCATGTGCATGTTATGTATGTGCATGCAATGAGTGCATGTTATGCTATGATTTTGGTGTAATAATGAATGTAATGCATGACTGTGTTTTGTTTATTGCCTTTTTTGCTTATTATTTTTTGTTTTTGCTGGTTCAGCCAACCCGCGACACTCATGACACGAGACTGAGGAACCTGTTGGACTTGCGGGGCTCATGGGCCGAGTGCATGTTGGTCTTGACTTTGCTGGTTTGAAGCAATCGTGGATGTAGTTGCTCTCTTGCATGATTGACTGATTTTGAGGATGTGCTTTCTCTCAGGACTCTTAAGAATCTCGTAATGATTTGCAACGCTCTATGATATATGCACATGTTTTACAGTTCAGGACCATCATCATCATAAAACGTTTATTTTGAGCAGAAAAAGCAGAAAATAAAAGAGTGAACAGATACGAGAAATTTGAACTTTATTAATGTGGAAACCGGTCGCACAAGAAGTTACGCCGATTATTTATTACACTTGAAAGTTTAAACTGTAAAAAAGACACGAAAAAGGAGAGAAGCTGAATTCTGACTGTCCGTCTCTGTGGAACAGTGCCAAACATCTATGTCCTTGACCTTGATCACTCCCTCATCCAAGCTTGTAGGAGAGTTGTATGCCTTTCTTTACTTTTCATGCCTAAGTTTTCAGACCCTAATTTTTGCCTGGATCGCCCTTTGCGGGTTTTCAATCCACCGGGTCGCTCTGATTTTGCCTAGGTCGCCCTTTGCGGGTTTTCAACCTAGCGAGCTAATTCTTACTTGGCTTGTCTTTCTCTTTTTTTCATCTATCTGTTTTTAGGCATAATACTTCTTCACTTGATCTGAATTGACTGGATTCCTGAGATCTTCGCCGTCTATGTTTATGAGTATCGGCGCTCCTCTGGAAAAAGCTTTCTTGACTTCACATGGACCGTCATAAGTGGGCCTCAACTTCCCATGGAGTCAGTCCGGATAGGTAGGATCTTTTTGAGTACAAGGTCTCCTTCGCCGAATTCTCGAAGACGGACTTTCCTGCTGAAAGCTGCCTTCATCTTTTGTTGGTACAACTGGCCATGGCGCAGGGCAGCAATTCTTTTCCCTTTAATGAGATTCAGTTGATCTAGACGAGCTTGGATCCATTTTGCTTCTTCTAACCTGGCCTCCATGACTACTCGTAGAGAGGGTGTTTCAACCTTGATGAGAAGAACTGCTTCTGACCCATACACTAGAGAAGAAAGGGGGTTGCCCCTGTATGATTTCAATGAATGTGAGTGCGACAAGGGATGAGATAGGTGTAGGATCAATTTCCCCAGTTGTAGGAGGGGTGAAGAGCGACAGAATTGCCCCACTTGGCATATTGTAAACAAATGAATTTACTTGTCCTTGAGCTAAAACTTTGAGAAACAACAGCAATCAATCATTGATCGGAATGGACCTTTCGGGATTGTAGTGTTTTGTGGAGGAGAGATGAGTAGGCTTAATGAGGTATTTGGGGCTAATGGCAGGATGGTTTTTTATTCGGCGTTGGCTGTCGATCGATGATTTATGATGGTTAACTGGCTTGATGAGGTATTAGGAAATTTCATTCCTGGCTAAAGGTCTATGGAGGGCGGGTCATCGCGGTCAAATGAGAGTGTTTGCGGTTTATGAGAGGAGGGGTGTATGGAAATGAGAAAGTGTTTGAAGGTTTATTGAGACAAGGACCTCTTGGGTTTTGTGGTAACGTGTATCAACTCACTATTTCTTTTGTATTTTTCTTTTGGTTTTGGGATTTTCCTTTTTGAATGATTTTTCCTTCTTTGACTTCTTCTTTTTCTTGAGCTTGGGTGAGCTGGTAAAGAACGATGCACTGTTTTTTATTCGAGGTGATCCTTGTCTAAGGTGACTTTTGGATTTTTGGCTTTTTCTTGGCTTAAGATGGGTCGGAAAGGATTTTGGTTTCTCTTTGGGATTTTCTTGGCTTAAGGTGGTTAGGAGAGGATTTTGTTTTTGGAAATGGAATGGTAGTCCGACTTCATTTCAAATCATGATTGCTTATTTCCTCAAAATTAACTCTGGGACAATAATTCACTTATTTTCATGCACTTGCCCTTCTTCTTTATTTCCTTTCCTTTGCTGAATAACCCCTTTTCTTTGCTTCATTAACCTTCTGGAGGATTTTCCCGGTCTTTCTCAACGTCCCACTTTGCTTGATTGATAAGGTGATCAAAGTCAAAATATGGACCGTTGGCACTGTTATTTTGAGAGACGATTGCTATGGATTTGCTTTTTGCCGAGGCGAAAAAGCAGAATGGAAGGTGAGACAAGCAAGCAAAAATAAAGAAAAGAAGAAACACATGAAATGAAAAGGAATTGATTTTTTATTGATTGGAATTCAAAAACAACATTTTTATTGATGATGATGATTTAGAAAATAAAAACATGTGCGCCCCTAACAACTGGTCCTGTGGCCTTGGGCAGAGCCACAGGGTTGCATTACAAATGACTACTTTAAAAGGTCCCAGGAGGATCAGCAGTCTTTCAATTCTTTAATTCTTTCACCAGCACTGCAGCGACAAACCAGGTTTGCACCACCCTCATCCTTGATGACAGCAATTTGATCGTGTTGTTCCTCTTCCTCATCCCATCCTGTGGGCTGGATGTCTTCTATTCGGATTTGAGCACTCTCGGGAGCGTCATATCTGACCAAGTAATCAAACTTTCCACTGGGCTCCCCTAGGGTATCCCAACATCCCTCTTTCGCAGGCACCGCTGTTACTTCCTCATTGATTTCTTCTTCACCATCAATATCAGGGGTTCCTATCTGAATCACGCACCGATCTATCAGGTCTTGCACTGCATGCTTGAAGGCTCTGCACTCCTCCACAGTATGACCAACCCCGTTTTCGTGGAAACTGCAGGTAGCACTTGCATTGTACCTTCGGGAAAATGGCGGTTGAAGGGCCTTCATTGGCCGGGTGCTGATCAGGTTCTTGGAAGTCAGGTGATTAAACAATTCAGTGCATGTCATCGGTATTGGATCAAAACTGGTTCGTTTCTTGTACTGATAACCCTGAGCCTTGTGACTGTCACCGCCTTGCTGGGATGGCACAGGAGCAGAGAATGGAACAGTTTGTGGTGGCGGAGGAATGACACCAACTGGACCCACGACAGTGACACCTTCAGCAGCTGCCCCACTCTTTAAGCTCTGCAATATGACCATCATCTCATGTATCTGGAATCGTTCTTCTAGCAAGTGATATCTGTCTCTTGGCTGTGGGCTTTCAATCATCTGGCCCTGAGGATAGCTCCTCGGACTGAAGTAGTAAACCCCATACTGAGCGGAATTTCCCATTTGATAAGCAACACTTGGAGGATTCACAATAATCTCCGGAGCAAGAGCAGAAGAACTTCTGGGAGGTATAATACTGGGACTAGGGATGTGAAGGTGTGGCACACCCGCAGCTCCACTAGAAGTAACCACAGCAGGCTGACTTGTCACCACGGGAATGGCTTCAGCAGTGGTCCCACTTCTCAGATTTTGCAGCATATTCATTATCTCGGCCCTCTGAGCCTCCATAGCCTCCACTTTAGTCTTCAAAGCTTGATTCTCTTGAGCCAGCTGCTCGGGGTTAAGAATTTCCACAACCGACTCATCTTGACCCAGGGGGTCCTCATTCTCGAGATGTTGATTGCTAGCCATTAGTCTTGCCTGTAGACGGGTAGAGTATCGGTGTTGGTGAACCAGCTTGCCTTTTGTTTTTCTTTCTGATGATAGAACATCTTTTATGAGTAAGTATGAATGCGTAAATGAATGCAATGCATATGCACATGGCTTTATGTTATTAGATGCATGAGGAATGCTGTATGAATTTTTCAGAATTTTGCTTATGTAATGCATGCTGTTACGATGTAAAATGCGAGTGATGAGGATGCTTGTTATAAAGACAGACATTTACAGGTGGGGGTTTTGAAAATTTAGGGCAGTATACCCTATATGCCACCTCATATAGGTATTCATGAAAGTGAAGGAAAAACATATTCTTTTTTTTTTTGATTTTGTTGTTTTTTTTCAAAAAATGTTGGCGGAAATGAACTAAACTAGATGTAATAATGCAACACACAATTTTGGAAAAGCCCTTGTGACCTAAAAAAAAGAGGTGAGACCTATGATCTAGGGCAATTTAAAGGGTAATCCATCCATGTAGCTCTATTCGCTCCCTCACAAGGCTACCAGAGCTACAGTCCCTTTCACAAAATTCCCCACAAATGCAGCAAACTGCTAGGTGTGAGGTATCATGAAAGAGCACAACTCTGGTTGAAACTTTCGCAAGTAGCCAAACGGACAAAGGTCCTGATGGGCTCTCACTACTCGAATCCACTCTCCTAAGTTTTTGCAGACCTGGGTTATGGTCCCACTCAAAACACATAGTCACAGGGTATAAGTGTAGTGTGTGTCAAGGGCATTTTCCCTAGTACTACCCCCACCTGAAATGAAAACCAGAGAAGTCCAGATAATAGCATGTTGTCTACCCTATGGTTCAATATTATTCAAATACTACTAGCCTAGGGTACCAAAGACAAACACATTACTTACTTCAGAAAGGGAGCTGAGAAGAAGGGACATGATAGAATTGGGGAGAAATGCATGAGCTTACCTTGAAGAAAAGGAGCAAAGAAAGAAGGGAACATGGGGGTTGGAAGAATGCATGGGCATAAACATATAAAAAGAAAAGGAATAAAAGATGAGACAGGGAACAAACATAGAAGAACACAAATGCATACGCCTACAATCAATGATAAGAAATAAAGGCAAACAAGGTTTTAATCAAATCAACAATACATTAAACCACACATTTAAATTAGTTAGGCTTGACCCTCGTCTTTTTTTTTTTTAAAAAAAAAAGTGTTCCCCAGTGGAGTCGCCAGCTGTTGCACCCCGAAAAATCCCGCTTTGGGTTTCTCTATGTACAACGTGGAAAATTTTGGAGCCGCCACCAATATTTTAATTTTAAGACCAAAACATTGAAAAAAGGTCTTTTGGACAAGGCGGATGGTCTTTGAAAACTAGAGATATAGGTTCGGGGGTCGATTACGTGCGAGGAAGGTGTTAGCACCGCGCACGTCCTTTCTATCGAAAGGGAACCTCTAACTAAATGTGTGGTTTTAACATTTGATTTGAAAATACCTAGATTTGCCTATTTATTCCTTGTCTGAAGATGAATGAGAAAACTTACTGGAAATTTTATTTTTGGTGAGAAAGGGGGGAAAGAAAAAAGAGTTTTTAGAAAGAAGTGCTTGACGGGACATGGCCCGCTCCTACGTATCTCCCGGTGCGATGGAGAATTCAAAGCTACGTAGTTCTTGGTTCTTTTTTGAAAAGTTTTTGTTTTTTTTATCTTTTTTTAGTGAGTTTTTTGAAATAGGACGAGCATTAGCAAATGATTAAACTAGCAGAGGCTATGATGAATCACTGCTAAATGCTCAAAAAGAGTTGTACCGCTAGTCAAACGAACAAAGGTTCTGATGGACTATTGATAACAACTTGTTTTTATTATCTTTTTGAAAGTGATTTTCGAAAGAGATTGATTTGTACGAGGATCAAACTAACAAAAGTTATGATGGATCGTCGTTTATTATTTTTAGGAGAAAAGAACATTGTCACTAATAGCTAAACGAACAGAGGCTCTGATGAGCTACTAGCAACAATGGGTTTGAAAATGATTTTTGTTTGTTTTATGAAAATGATTGGTTTAGGGGGGTGAAAAGAGTTTTTATTTGTTGCGCTTGACGAGAACGTGGCTCGCTCCTACGTATCCCAAACGGGAATCAAAGCGACGTAGTTCTAAAAAAGAAGGTTTTTTTTTGAAAGGGTTTGAAAGGAGAGGTTGAATCATCTGAGACCATCTTCACCACTTAGAAAATGATGCACTAGGCATAAGTGGGAATCATGTGGTTCATCATCAACAAAGACACTACAGCTAAATTAAATCACATAGGGCAATTTTGGCATGGATCAGAATGATTGAATTTTAACAAATATAAAAACAGAAATACCTCTGATGAAGGCAGATATTACAGATCTGAAGAACAAAAATGAAGCGGAGAACTGGAAAATGAGATTTGCGAGAGTTGTTTTCCCAGATCTTGTGAAAATGTTTCTGGAGCAATTCTTCTCAGATCTTGTGAAAAAATGTGTGTAGCAATTCTTCTCTCTGATCTCGTGTGAAGTGTCTTTTTTTTTCTGATCTCGTGAAGTCTCCCCCCTGTGAGATGTGTCTGTGTTTCTCTGGTCTCGTAAAATCCCCCCCCCCCCCCAAATGTGATTTGAGGCTGCCTATTTATAGGCGTAGAAATTTTTTAAAAACATTTATTGCAATGAAGAATCGATTGTTTGAGCCTTTGGAAATATGTAGGAATCGATTCTTTATGTTTGGAAATGATAAGAAATCGATTCTTGGTTCCTTTGAAAACAAGAGGAATCGATTTTCAGGACCTTTTGCATAGGTGAAAATCGATTCTTGCTTTAGTTAAAATAGTGGGAATCGATTCTTGAGCCTTTGGAAATAATAAAGAATCGATTCTTGGTTCCTTTGAAAACAAGAGGAATCGATTTTCAGGACCTTTTGCATAGGTGAAAATCGATTCTTGCTTTAGTTAACACAATGAGGAATCGATTCATGGCCTAAGAAAAAGTGGGAATCGATTTTCAGGACCTTTTACATAGGTGAAAATCGATTCCTTACTTAGTTAACACAATGAGGAATCGATTCTTGAGCCTTTGGAAATAGTGGGAATCGATTTTCAGGACCTTTTGCATAGGTGAAAATCGATTCCTTACTTAGTTAACACAATGAGGAATCGATTCTTGAGCCTTTGGAAATAGTGGGAATCGATTTTCAGGACCTTTTGCATAGGTGAAAATCGATTCCTTACTTAGTTAACACAATGAGGAATCGATTCTTGCTTTCCACAAAATCCTTTTAGGTCTTTGCCATGCATAAAATATTTTCCAAAGCTTGCCATGCATGCATAACATATTTTTCAAAAACCCTAATTTGATGCATGAGGCCTATTGCAAAAAATTGTTTTTAGAGACCCTTTTGTGAGAAATGACCAAAATGCCCTTTTTGACTCTAACTTCCCAAAACGTGCATTCTAACCCTAAAAATGATGCGTAATTTATTTTTGTGTGGAAAATTAGGGTTTGGACCTAAGCCGGACAAAATTGGGGTATGACAGTTCCTATGATGGTCCGATCGACCGGTTTTTCAACTAAGTGCCAAACTTTATTTCTTTCAAATTGTTCAAGTTCTTTTTGCATTGACAAAACCCACTCTGGATCAATTAAAGCTTCCTTGATATTATTTGGAACTATTTGAGAGACAAAAGCACTGTGAAAGCATAAAAGATTAAGGGAAGAACGAGTTTTTACTCCCTTTGAAGGACTACCGATAATCTGCTCCAGGGGATGATCTCGAACTGATTTCCATGACTTGGGCAGATCATCATGTGTTCTTCCATGGATATGGTCGTCGATGTCTTGGGGCTCTCGTTCCATTTCAACTTCATTTTGAGCTTCAACTTCCACCTCTGCTTCTTCTACACTTTCATTGTTAGTTTCAGGTGATCTATTTTCGATCATTTCTATCACTTCATCCTCATCATCAGCTTTCTTGACAAACGGGTTAGTTTCATCAAAAGAAACATGAATAGATTCTTGCATAGTTTTATCAATTTTATTGTAAACGATATAAGCTCTACTATGATTTGAATAACCCATAAAAATACCTTCAGTTGATTTAGCATCAAACTTACCCAACTTGTCCTTTGTGTTGAGAATGAAGCACTTACTTCCAAACACTTTGAAGTATGAAATATTAGGAGCTCTACCATTCCACAGCTCGTATGGCGTTTTGTTGAGAGATGGCCTTAAGTATACTCGATTTAGCACGTGACAAGCTGTATCTACTGCATGACCCCAGAAGTACTTGGGAAGGTTGTGCTCATTCAGCATTGTCCTGCTCATCTCCTGTATAGTTCTGTTCTTTCTTTCTACCACACCATTTTGTTGAGGAGTTCTTGGAGCTGAAAAGTTGTGATGAATGCCATACTTTTCACACCAAGTCTTGAATGATGAATTTTCGTACTCTCCTCCATGATCGCTTCTAATTTCTTTGATGGCTAAGTTTTTCTCATTTTGTAGCTTTCTGCACAACTTAGCAAACTCGTTAAAAGCATCACTTTTATTTGCAAGTAGGATAACCCAAGTATATCTAGAATAATCATCAACAATAACAAAGACATACTTAGACCCTCCTAGACTTACGACATCAATTTCACCAAACAAATCAAGATGTAGCAGTTCAAGCACATTTTTGGTGGAAATAACAGGTTTTGATTTAAAAGAGGTTTTGTGCATTTTACCAAGTTGACATGCATCACATAATTGGCCTTTTTCATATTTCAATTTAGGTAGACCTCTAACATGCTCATTCTTACTTAACTTAGATAGATGTTCTATACTAGCATGTCCTAAACGTCTATGCCACAGATCCACATCATCAATCAAGGTAGGCATACATACTATATCATCACTTACATTATCAAAATCAACATAGTATACATTGTTTTCTCGAAAGCCAGTAATGTAGAGTTTAGAAGTCATATGGGTGATAACACATTTATCAACAGAAAAGTGCACATCAAAATCATTATCGCATAATTGGCTAACACTTAGTAAGTTAAATTTAACACCATCAACTAATAAAGCATCTTTAATTTTAATTGTGTTTTCCTTACCCACACAACCTTTACCTATTACTTGAGCAGATTCATTGTTGGCAAACTTTACAGATCCACTAGCTTTGTTGCTCAATTTCAGAAATAGTGAAGCATCACCAGTCATATGCCTTGAGCAACCACTATCAACTATCCACACATTTTTCTTTTTAGCTGAGGGACCAACCTGCAAAAGAATTGTTTAACAACTAGCACGAGGTACCCTTTTTGTTGGGTCCTTGGGAGTTAGTCATCAAGGGGTTTGCTTTCACAATCCACCTTGGTTTCTTCCAAACAGGTACAAGGGTTCCAAGCTCACATATTTTACGGATAGGGCATGAAGAAGAGCTATGGTTCCCTTTTTGACAATATGTGCATTTGAAGATAGTAGGTTTATGACTAGAAGTAGAAGCTACAAAGGTGATATTTTTGTTTGAGCTGGAGGTGGTGGAATTTCCTTGGTACCCAATACCTCTCCTATCAACATATTGATGTTGAGAGTGAAGCAACTGAGTCAAGGCCTTTTCACCAACCTCAAACTTTTTCAAAGATTCTTTCAAAAATTCATTTTCAACCTTGACTTTTTCAAAATTTTGTTTTAGTTCTCGAAATTCACGGTTGACTGATTTGTGTAGTTCATTCTTTAATCTAGTGACTTCACTTTCAAGAGTCTCGATTTGAGTGGATAGGCTTTTGTTGCTCTTTGTTAGTTTCTTGGATTTTAACAAAAGTTTTTCGTGTTCGAAATATAGAGCCTCGAAAGCTTCACTCAGATCGTGACTACTATAGTCATTATCAATCATATCATCATGCATAGAGGAGGTAGAGGGACTAGAAAAGTTAAGGCTTACCTTTGATGTATCATTTGCCATGCTGCAGACAGCATTGTCGGTCTGCTCATCTTCTTCTGATTCACCATCAGTGCTGAGATTGTCCCATGTTGCTTCAGGTGTGTTCTTTGCCATGAGGCAGACAGCATTTGCAACTTCTTCTTCGGTCTCACTTTCAGTGTCTGTATTGTCCCATGTTGCTTTCATTGCTTTCTTTTGCTTAGATTTCAGCTTGTAACAGTTTGCTTTGATGTGACCGGGTTTGTTGCATTCGAAACATCTTGGTTGTTCATCTCTCTTCTCATACTTTTCATCTTTGTTGTATCCAAACTTCTTTGAAGAATCACCCTTACCATGTTTGTTGTATTTCATAAATCTTTTGAAGTTCTTGGCAAGCATAGCCATATCTTCATCATCAGTATCTTCTTCAGATTCAACCTCTTTCCTTGCTACTTTAGAAGTTTTAGCAGCAAGGGCAAGAGATTTCTTCTCTTTTACAGTTTCTTTTTCTTGGTTCTTTTTGGCAGCTAGAACTACCTCAAATGCTAGCAATGATCCAATAAGGTCTTCTTGAGGTAAAGTGCCAATGTCTTTGGCTTCGATTATAGCACAAGTCTTAGGGAAGAAATCACCAGTTAAGGATTCAAGGATCTTTCCATTCAAATCCTTGTTGGTGTATTTCTTTCCTAAGGCCCTCAAGTTGTTTACAATTAAATTTAATCTCTGATGCATTGCTGCGACAGACTCACCTTCTTTCATTTTAAAACTTTCATATTCAGAGGTGAGAATTCTAATTTTAGTATCTTTTACCTGGCTTGTCCCGACATGAGTGGCTTGTAGGCAGTCCCAGATTTCCTTTGCACTTTGACACCCTTTTACTCTACCATATTCTTCTTCACAGAGTGATAGATGAAGGATATTCATGGCCTTTGCATTTAGGGATATCTTGTCAAGCTCAGATTTTCTTAACTCACTCAGGTCGATGGTGTAGATGTCTTCCACCGGTACTTCTTCAGCTTTGCCGGTGGCTTGAATTTTTGAAGTGTCACCATCAGTATTACCTGGTTTTGTGATCTTGATCTTCATCGGGATTAGAGGACCATCCACTATGATTCTCCATAGAGTGAAGTCAATTGCCTGCACATGACATTTCATACGACTACTCCAGTAATCGTAGTTAGTACCATCAAATAGAGGAGGCCTATTAGAGGACATTCCTTCTTTCATGAAAGAACCCACAATTACAGATATGTAAAGGATAAATTTACAATTGCGAGATGTAAAGCTCTAATATGCAATTCCTAGCTACTGATACCACTTGTTAGACTTAGAGTATAACCTTAGAGGGGGGGTGAATAAGGTTATGAGTAAATATGGATTCTTTTCGCAAATGATGATTATATTCTTTTTCAAATCGGATGCGGAAAATGTGATTTGAACTTTTGGATATAAAAACAAGCAAGAGTTGTTTAAATTGTATTCAATATTTCCAATAAAGATATTATAAGGGATATAGTATATCTTAGAGAAGAGGAGTAGAAGATGATTGATGAGTATTGATAATTTAAGCACAGTAATATTAATAATAAACAGTTATAATAATAGTGCAAAATATAAAGAGAGAAGGGATAGAGGGACACAGATATTTAGCGAGGTTCGGGATAAAACCCTACGTCCTCGGCCTTAGGCTTTTCAACCCTTGGACTTAGCAACCACTATATTGAAGAGAGTTATTACAAACAGTCGACTTCAACAATAGTGAATCTCAATTCCCCGAACTGAGAACCCAAGCACCCGCTAAGGATTTCAAAACCAACTCAATCACCCTGATTGAGAGACCCAAGTAAAACTTCCCAGGATTTCAAAATGACCACTAAAACAAAATAAGAATTACACAGTTGAGATCTATGGATCCAATCACTTCTTAGTAATGTGTCAGTTTAGAAACTGAGAGAGATGAGTGATATTAGGATTTTAGATGCTCTAAAAATATGATATGGAATATGATCTTGCTTTTGCAAAAGCTTCACAATTGATATGACAATGAGAGCTTAGATTTGCAAAAAAGCTTTTATGAAGATAAATATGATTTTCAAAAACACAGCTTTTGAACAAGATTCAAAACAATGAAGCATTATATTCTTAGATCTATAGTAAAATGAAGAGCATTCAAAATAATATGAAAATTATGAAGAACAATATTAGATCTAAGAATTTCGCAAGAGAGAGTAGAATAGAGAGAAATTGTGAGCAGTGGTTCGTTTTGAGGTGAAGCTCAACCCATGTATTTATAGGCTTAGGCACCGTTGAAATTTTTGAAAAACATTTAATATTAGTGAAGAATCGATTCATTGATCAAGTTAAAATGTTGATGAATCGATTCATTGCCTTTAAAAAATAAAAGAATCGATTGTTTGTTTAGTTGAAATAAGAGAGGAATCGATTCATTGATGTTTGGAAAATGAGGGAATCGATTACAATGCTTATGTAGAAAGGCATGAATCGATTTTCAGGCCATATGGAGGTCCTGAGAATCGATTCTTATCCATGTAGAAATAAAGGGAATCGATTTTTCTTTTCTTTTTGGAAGGCATGGGAATCGATTCATGGCCCTTTGGAAACATGAGGTAATCGATTTTCAGGCCATATAGGAGGTCCTGAGAATCGATTCCAAGGCCTATGAAATGGGTTGGAAATCGATTCCAAGCTTTCCTAAAAATATTTTTTTCAACTTGCCACCTTATGCATGCATGCAATTTTGTGAAATATTTTTTCAAAACTATTTTTATGCATCATGCATGTTTTGAAAAGTCATCTCTCTCAATAGCTAAAGTGCCACACACTTTAGGTGATAGGACCTTTACAAAGTGTCCTAAAAGGCTTAGACACAATTTAGGGTTTTGAACTTCATATGTTGCTTCTTCTTCAAGCTTCTCCTCTTTTGTGTCTTCTTCTCTTTAAATTAAGTCCTGCACTTTGCTCATCTTGAAACATTAGTAGATATGATGTAATTTGTTATCATACAAAATAACGGAGTGTTTACCCTTGGTTCAACAGGTAGGTCTGGCAGTTCCCACTCCTAGCTGTGTGTATATGTACTTGGGCATAAGATTTATGCTGGCTCCCAAATCACATAGAGCACGACCAGAGTAAACATTTCCAATTGAGCATGGTATAGTAAATCTGCCAGGATCCTTGGATTTGGGTGGGAGCTTGTTTTGCATCAACATGCTGCACTCCCTAGTCATTGCTACTGTTTCAAATTCCCCAAGTCTCCTCCTCTTAGTAAGTACATCCTTCATAAACTTTGCATAGTTGGGCATTTGTTGGAGAGCCTCCACCAAAGGGACATTAATGTGCAACTGTTTAAGGACTTCTAGGAATTTGTTAAATTGCTTGTCTTCATGAGCCTTTCGAAGTCTTTGAGGATATGGAGGATCTGGATATGTTGGGATAATTTTGGGTGGTGGTAGTGTTTTTTCAACAACAGGCGCTGCAGCGTTAGGTTCAGGCGCTGTAGCGGCTGTTGCAGGTTCTTTTTGTTTTTCAGAATTTTTGTTTTTTTCATCATCTGAAACAGTTGATGATCCTATCAAATCTCTCCCACTCCTTAAAGTTATAGCTTTTACATGCTCCTTCCCTGTAGTACTTGAAGTTGAAGCTTCTGTAGTGGATGGTAATGATCCACTAATTCTTTGGGAAAGGACATTAGCCATCTGCCCCATCTGTACTTCTAGATTTTTAATGGAAGCTTCATGAGTTTTAAGAGTTGTATTACAATCACTCATAAAGCTTTTCATCAATCCTTCTAATGAATTATCTATGACAGGGGCATTCTGCCTTTGGTAGTTCTGAGCAGGGAATCCTGGTGGATTTGCTGGAGCACTATAAGTAGGTGTTGTTGCATTGTTGGCTCCCCATCTGAAATTGGGGTGGTTCTTCCAACCAGGATTATATGTATTTGAATAGGGATTATTGTTTTTATTGAAACCCACAAAGTTCACAGAGACAGGATTACCAGGACATTCTTCATACAAATGCTCTCCTCCACAATATACACATCTTACTGACCCTGGAGAGGCTTGCTCAATAACAACTACTGTAGGTTCACGTACCGCTGCAGCGGTAACCGCTACAGCGTTCGATGTGTTCATAGATTTTATCATGTTAGTGAGAGAGGCAACCTGTGCAGATAGAGCAGAAACTTCACTTATTTCATGCACACCAGCTACCTTCTTCTGCTGAGCTAACCTTTCTGCAGGCCATTGATAGCTATTTGTGGCAATATCATCAATCAGCTCACATGCCTCATTATAGGAGGTTTTCAACAACACACCCCCTGAAGAAGCATCTAACATTTGTCTGGTTGTTGGATCTAGTCCATTGTAGAAGGTTTCCATTTGGATAATCACAGGTATACCATGATGAGGGCACTTTCTTAACAGCTCCTTCCATCTCTCCCATGCTTCAAACAGTGTTTCAGCATCTTTTTGTCTGAATGCAGTAACCTCATTCCTCATTCTTGCATTCTTACTTGGAGGAAAATATTTTGCTAAGAATTTCTCAACCATTTCATTCCAAGTATGGATAGAGTTAGGCTCTAGAGAAGTTAACCAGGACTTTGCTCTATCCTTCAAGGAATAAGGAAAAAGTTTTAATCTGAATGCATCATCACTTACCCCTGGAATGATGAAGTTACTGCAGACTTCCAAAAATTGCTTCAAGTGGAAATATGGGTCCTCTTGAGGAGCACCACCAAACTGTCCCACTGTTTGCAACATTTGGAACATCATAGGTTTGAATTCAAACTGAGCTGTATGGAGAGTAGGTCTTGCTATGCTTGTTTCCATGGTTTGTGGATCAAACACAGCATAGTCCCTCATTGGTCTATCTCTGTCATTTACCATTTGAGCAGGTCTTTTATTTATGAATTGATGTCTGTACCAGTCCTCTTGGTCATGTAAGGTGGGAGTGGGTGGTTGCTGATGTCTACCTCTACCCCTTCCACCTGGTTCAGTCCCTCCTCTACCAGAACTAGAGCTGCCATGTAGAGTGGTAGCTCTACCAGAATTGGTCCTATGACTATGTTCTGACATGGTGGGTCTGAGCCTTTGAAGATATCTTAGTTTCCTGAACCTTCTCTCTGGTTCTGAGTATGGTTCAAATTCTGGTGGTTGAGACCTGGGCATACGCTGTAGCGCTTACTGCTGCAGCAATAAGAAACAACACACCAGTGTAAAATAGGCACTAAGTTTACTAAAAACTTAAACAATGAAAATTTAATGCAATCCCCGGCAACGGCGCCAAAAACTTGTTGTGCGAAAAGGTGATGTGCAAGTATACACAATCGCAACAAGTAATATAATGATATGTAAAGTTCGTTCCCACAGGGATTGGAATTAATCTAAGAAGTTTAAGTGATTAGAAGCTTAGTGAAAAGAATTGAGTACAAAGTAAAGGTAAAGAGTTGTAAACATTATAAGTAGTGATAAAACAATATTTAAGTTGAAGTAATTAAAGGTGAGTTGGATAGCTCAATAGTTGTGTAAATTCCCAAGAGTAATGTTTAAATAATATTTAGACGCTGTAGCGTTAAGCGCTGTAGCGCTTGAGAATCCGTAGACGCTGTAGCGCTTTGGTGGCGTGCCTTTCAGTCACTTTCGCCAGGGTTATGTTACAAGACTCCTATGTCTAGGCTCTAAATAAGTTTTACCCCTGTATATTAAGCTTTTACAACATTTGCCTTATGAACTACTACTCCCCTATGTCTAGAGTTAAGTAGTGTTTCCTTTAAATGTCTTTAAAGGGTTTTCATTCATATCATTCCTTGAGTTCTCTTTGTGAACCATGTCTGTACCCACAAAGTTACCTTGTTTTAGTTGATCATTCCCAAACCAAGATTGAAAGTATTATGCACAAGGAATAAAACGCAAACATCATAACATTATACAAAGGTTACTCAAGGTTCATTACATACCAAGAACAATCCAACTACAACAAAGTTAGCTCATCACAAGTTCCATCAACATAATACAACTAAATAGCATGTATTACCGTATGAAGACAAGAGAAGAGTGGTTGCAAAAGATACACTCCAATGATCCCAAGTAGCATACAAAGGATGAAGTTGAGGCGTGAGCAAAACCTTGGATGAAGACTAGAAAACTATGCTAAAAATAAAAGCTTAAAGGTAGTATAACAATGGAGAAAAGCTACTATGTCATAAGAAGTTTTTCTTCCAAGTTACAACTACTTGTTGTCTACGTACGTTACTTACTAATGAAGCAATCCTAATTAATCTAATTATTAACTAAGTCTTAATAGAATAATAATATATCATGATGATCATAAGACTTAGATATTATCCTTAAAGTACTTTACAAAAAGTGCTAATGATGGAATACACCAACTATCACATGGGTTCCATTTAGGACGCGCCAAGTGTAATTTAGCATCCACTTGAAAGTCAAAATATCCAGCTGCGAGGAAGAGATAAGGGTGGTGACTCATCATGTCCTCAAGTGGTCACACAAATATCTCAATGGTCAGCCGTCATATAGCGCTGTAGCGTCTCCTTGATAGCATACCGCTGCAGCGCTAAAGCAAAACATCAAACATAATCACAAAGGCATTTGATTATGCCAAAGGTTTAAGGAATTGATTTATAACCTATATTTATTCTAATATTCATATATTCACATATTTAAGTACTAAAATTACTTGAGAAGTAAGCTTGGCTTAAGTATTAGGAGCATAAATAACCTATATTAAATAGAGTTATCAGTATGTCACTAGGATGTTGGGAAGATATTTGAGTAAACCAGGAATAGACCATTGGAAAGCAGCTAAAAAGGTCATGTGGTACCTAAAGAGGACAAAAGACTACATGCTCACATATCAGAGGTCAGATCAGCTTGAGATCATTGGGTATATTGACTCTGATTTTGCTGGATGCAAAGACAGTATGAAACCTACATCAGGCTATATATATATATATATATATATATATATATATATATATATATATATATATATATCTTTAAACCTTACAGAGTCTCAAAAACTTTTAAAGAATCCCAAAGGGATAGAATTCTCTTTTAAGTTTATTGACCATCAATTACTGAGAAGAGAGAATCAACTTAAAGTCAAAGGAATCTTAGAACAAATCCAAACCACCATTTGTTCTGACCTTCCTAATGCCTTTTGGGAAATGAAGCATCACATAGTTGATCTTCCTTACGAGAAGGATTTCCATGATAAACAAATCCCTACCAAAGCCAGACCTATCCAAATGAACCAAGATCTCCTCCTTATGTGTCAAAAGGAAGTCAAGGATCTCTTGGACAAAGGTCTTATCCGCAAAAGTAAGAGTCCCTGGTCTTGTTCTGCCTTTTATGTCAATAAGCAGGCTGAGATCGAAAGAGGAACCCCTAGGTTGGTCATCAATTACAAACCCCTCAAGCAAGCTCTCCGATGGATTAGGTACCCTATACCTAACAAAAAGGATCTCCTCAAAAGGCTCCATAATGCAAAGATCTTCTCAAAGTTTGACATGAAATCTGGGTTTTGGCAAATCCAAATCAAAGAAGAAGACAGGTATAAAACTGCTTTCACTGTCCCCTTTGGTCAATACGAATGGAACGTTATGCCTTTTGGCCTAAAAAACGCTCCTTCTGAGTTCCAAAAAATCATGAATGATATCTTCAACAATTATGCAAAATTTGCTATTGTCTACATTGATGATGTGCTAATCTATTCCCAATCTTTTGATCAACATATCCAGCACATCAACACCTTTATCTCCATAATCAAAAAAAACGGCCTTGCTGTCTCAAAAACTAAAATCAATCTTTTCCAGACAAAAATTAGGTTTCTTGGTCATAACATCCATCAAGGAACTATTATCCCAATCAGTAGGGCCATTGAGTTCTCTGATAAATTTCCTAACCAAATTATTGACAAAACCCAACTTCAGAGATTCCTAGGTTGCCTCAATTATGTCTCAGACTTCTTCCCACAACTTAGCAATCTCACCAAACCTCTCCATGATCGTCTAAAAAAGGATCCTCCTCCTTGGACAGACATTCACACTAATGTTGTCAAACAAATTAAATCCCAGGTTAAAGAGCTTCCTTGTCTTTACCTCCCCAACCCAGAGGCCTTTAAAATTGTTGAAACTGATGCCTCTGACATTGGTTATGGTGGTATTTTAAAACAGAGAATTTCTGGAAGAGAACAAGTCATAACCTTCACTTCTAAACACTGGAATCCTGCCCAGCAGAATTATTCCACTGTCAAGAAAGAAGTCCTGGCCATTGTTCTATCTATTTCAAAATTTCAATCTGATTTATTAAATCAAAAATTCCTTGTTCGTATTGATTGCAAATCTGCAAAGGATATCTTGCAAAAGGATGTCAAGAACCTTGCATCAAAGCAAATTTTTGCTAGATGGCAAGCCATCTTAAGCATTTTTGATTTTGACATTGAGTATCTCAAAGGTTCTGACAATGCTCTCCCTGATTATCTCACTCGTGAATATTTACAGGGAAGTAATTAGTTCCTCCTTAAAGAATTCAAAATCTTTTCAAAATTGTGTCCTTGAGCAAGACAATTGTATCACCTTCCGTGAGAAAAACTGCTCATCTACCCTAGAACATGGTAACTGTAGTGTCAGCAATGGCATGAAAAACTGTTCTTTCAACACCCTGGAATATGGTGATGGTAATACCATTTTGGAATGAAAAACTATTCCTCCACCCTTGAACACGGTGATCGTAATGTCTGCAAAGGCATGAAAAACTGTTCAATTTTATTATTAATCATTTTTTATCTTAATCTTCGTTTTTGCAGTATTACTCCTCTGAGGAAGTTTGCCAAAATTAGAATTCTCATGGTCAACAACTAATGGTGGATTGCACTTTGTTTCCCACCACCAAAACAATCATCATGATTATTTCTTTATTCAATGTAACATGCGCATTATACTTCATGGTGGACCTCACCATCCATTATCAAGGCATCTTTTAATTAGTTAATTTGAAGACTTTCACATGCTCCTCAACAGCTCTTTCTTGGATTCCCTCCGTTACCTAACAGTACCGGTCAATCTAGTGCACAGTACCGGTCACAAGCATTGGATGCCAAACAGTGCCGGTTACCACTTTTATCTATTTATGCGTGGTTAGGCTTCTGTTAGAGAACACGCTTCAATTTACTCTTCAATTATATTTCTCTCTCTAGTTCTAGTAAGAAGGCAGAGCACTTGTAAGCTCTCTTCTCTTCTTCTTCAATCTCTTCTGCAATCTTGTAAGATCTACTCTAATCTTCAATCTCTGTAACTCATAGACAGTTTACTGTCTTATATGGAAGGCTTTGCCTCCTAAACTATCTATGTTATTTTGATTCTGCACTTTTATTTTCTTGTTTAGCATTCCGCATGCTACCTACTTCCCCTCTGTCTCTTTAATTTCTTTTATCTTCTGATTCCGATCCCCTCTTGGTATCAGAGCCAAGAGGGGATCGAAATCAGAAGATAAAAGAAATTAAAGAGACAGAGGTCAGGAGATCTGGCTTTCTTTGTAAGAAATAAGATTTAAATCTCTAACCAAAGGTTTTCTTAAAAATTTAAAAACGATAGGTTGTCCCAAGTGCTGGGAAATTATACCATCCTTAGTGATTTGAAAAGGGAAAAGAGATCTTATGAAGGGTGTTCCTAAGATCACCTTGTTTTTTAAATCTTTGACAAGAAGAAAAGGGGTATTGATTTTGAAACCTGCGTTTTCAATGATTGCAGAAGATAATTTGTAATTGATTTTTAACCTAGAACCATTAGCAGTGCTAAGACGTTCAGAGGTCTTTTCAAAATACTTAGTAGGGATAAGGCCCTCTAAGATTCAATTGGAATCTGCTCCCGTATCGAACAAAGCAGTAGTTTCAAGAGTAAAATCATCAATGACAAATTTTATTTTGATAAAAAACTTTTGAATTTTAATGTGGTTGATAAGGCCAAGAATATCATCGTCTTTAGGCTCATCACCATCTTCTGTGTCCGTGTTGGAGACATGAGAATTATTATCATGGTCCTTCCATTGGTTAATGATAAGCTGGTGATCAGCATGCTTACTTTTCAGATCCTTAACTTCGCGTTTCAAGAAGTTAATTTCAGCTTGAAGATCTTGAATAGTGGCAGGTTTGATACTGGCGTTTTCTAGCCTCTTGAGGGTATCTTTGAGATTAAACTTATTGGTTACAAGGGGATTTCTAGGAGGTTTTATCTCAGGGGGAGGCTTTGCCTCAAGGGAAGCCATAAGCTTGTCTAGGTAACTCTTCCTTTCGTGTTGATCGGAAATGGCGTTTATGGCCTCGAGGAGTAGGTCATGATCTTGGGTGAGGACATTGATCTGTTTAGAGGAATCGCTGGAGGAATCTGTCAGGTCATCATCCTGGATTTGGTTTAGGTTATCTGAAGGATGGTCAGATGAACTTTCAGGAGATTGGTTTAACAGGTTGTTAATCTTGTCTTCGATGTCGGAGCCAAGATTTAGGGTTTTGAGTTTTCCTACTACTTTGCAATTTTTGCTGTAGTGTCCTGGCTTGCCACAATTGTAACAGATAATAGGTTTTTTGGTCTTATCATTATTTTCATAATGATTCTTGATACTTTGATTGGTAGGTCTAGGCCTGGGTTTTCTCAAATGCCTTTCTTTGTAGTAGTCAGGTCTGGGTAAGAGCTTGCTAGTTTTATGTTTGGCTTTGGCTCTGGCCTTCTCCGCACAGGGGAGGCCAAATTGCTCGCAAAAAGTTCCAAGATCTCTGCGATTCTGAGCCTTTTCTTTAGATAGCTGGCGTTGGATTTTGTCATCCTGACAAATTTTCAAGGCCACTCTTTGGATAATAGCAATAAGCTGTCCATAGCTTAGTTGCTGATAGGGAATGTTACCGTCAGGGTTATGACTTCGGAGTTTATCCCTGACCTTATCTCCCAAAGATTTTGGAAGACCAGCAAGGAATTTCTCCTTCCAGAAGGCTTGTTGACTGTCCTCCCTGGTGTAAACCCTGGTTAGGAACGTGTCTTTGTACCATCTGAAATCACCCAAGGTTTTACACCTAAGGTTTGACAATAATTCGGCAGATCTGTCTTTTATGAGAGAGGGATCTCCGATGAAATGTTGGGCAATGGTGAAGATAAGGGTGTTGACGGAATCAGGGATATGGGTGTCACCGTCAAGGATGGGTTCACCGTTGGGTTCCCTTTTGACTGCTGTAAGGATAGATTGTTTACAGTCTTCGGTGAGATAATTGTCCCACCATCCTTTGAGCTGACCACAGAAACCTGAGATGAGGATTTCTACTATCATAGCTTCAGGACAATTGTTGGCAGTTTCATAGGCAGTAGCTACCATGGTCATATTTTGTAAGATTTTGGTTATGCCATATTCATTTTCTCCGTCTATGTTCCATTCATAGACGTTATTTGCACTAAAGCTTTTGATATTGGTTTCCTTTTCCTCTAGGAGGAGGTCAGGGGCAGTGGCCCTGGGATAGTAAAGCTTGGTTTCTTTACGCCACTGGTTGTTTGGGTTGTAGATAACAGGACTGATACCATCTTTGATACTCTCAGAGTGGTCAGAGGAGGCTTCATCAATCATGTTGATAGTCCTGGTATTTTTAGGGGGAGGGGTGCCAGGAGAAGGTGTTTCTGGGATAGTAGTCTTGAGAAGGGCTATCTGTTCTTTGACCTTAGCCAGAAGCTCATCGTTGGCATTGTCAACTTCTTTTTTGACTTGACTTTTGGAACTATCCCTTTGGGATTCTTTAAAAGTTTTTGAGACTCTGTAAGGTTTAAAGTCTGGGAAAATTCTGGGAAAATTTCTTGGGTCTATTTGGATTTTGGCCAAAGTCTGTGGGTGTTAGAACCTTTAGAATTTGGAAAGTTGAGTGGGTGATGAAAGTTTGGTCTTTTGGGTCCCTGTAGTGTTTGATAGACACAGACTCTGTATCTATGAGGATAAACTCATAAAAAGTCTGGGTTTTATTTGAACTAAGGGGGATAAAGTGGGATTGAGATGGGAAGATCTTAGATGGGATCTTGTTTGGGGTTTTATCCATGAACTCAGGTTCTAGGTGAGTCAGAAAGAAATAATTTTCTTTAGGTATATACTGAACCTGGGTTGTTTGAGTTCTGATTGTGGTGATTTGGGATGATCTTGGATTGTTCTGGGTAACCAGATTTTTCTGGGCTTGGATAGCCAGGTCCAGAGAGGGCATATCTTGGTCACTGCCATCCTCGGCAATGCTGGCCCAAGTCCTCCTGGGAAGATTGATTGCTCCGTGTTCCTGAAGAGCAAGGAGAGTTTGGATTTCTTGTTGTAGCATTCCGCATGCTCCCTACTTCCCCTCTGTCTCTTTAATTTCTTTTATCTTCTGATTTCGATCCCCTCTTGGTATCAGAGCCAGATGGTGGAAGTAGGAATGGGGTATTAACTTTGAATTTTAAGTTGCTTATCTAAGCTATGCTTTACAGTTACTTATTTATGTTCTTAATTAATTAAGTGCCATAAATAGGGGGTATTAATATTGAAAGTTTATGAAAATACAAAGTATATTATACTATAGTGTACTCTTTGACTATAGCTAAATGCCGCAGCGTACGTCAATACAGGCGTCTGGCAAGGGCAATTGAAATGTGCCGTATTTATCCGCCTCGATCGGATAATCCTATAGTCAAGTTGTCTACTATTTTATAATTAATAATTATTATTTATGTTTTTATTCATCTGGATCATATTCTGCAGTTTAATTACAAAGTGTTCTTTACAAAGCTTTATGTACTCTTTATATATTTCCTTTTGAATTATTACTTATTCATCTAGTTTATATTCTGCAAATTAATTATTTATGTTTATGATCAACCGGTTAAAAGGTTCCTAAAATATTCTAGTCAAAACTCTTTGTGTATGAGGATGGTTCTCAAGAACGACCCACTCGTATTTACGTGGCATCCGTAAGACCCGTTGGATAGGGCGAATATAAGTCCATAAATTAACCGAGGTACTGGGCAGTGTTTGGTCAATTCTTGTCTTGAGGTTCCTCAACCAAAGAGCGGAAATTTTTAAGAAAAGCCTTTTGTTTGATCATACTACAAACATAATTAATTTTCTTAATATAATTTAGAAAATAACTTTTAATTCAAGTTTAAATATATTCTGGGATAACTATTGCCTTGTCTTGTAACAATTATAATTAACTCTAAAATATGTTTTTAGAAAGTAATTGCAATTTCAAGTTTAATACCCAGATAGTATGGCCTTAATCTGATGTATGAACAAGTACAGGTAACTCTAAGGTATTTTTTAGAAGGTAAGTTATTAAGTTCATTTTTAATACCCATATTCTTATCAAACCAAGTGAAGGCGATGATGCTTATGGGTGAGGAAAACTATCTATACATTTCTTTAAAGCTTTTTCCTCACAACCTCCCGGTATGTCTCCTATCCTTTCACCCTCTTCTAGTTTTATGACTCCATCTCCTTCAAATCAATCTTTTAAAAATATCGATCAAAACAAAGATCAAAACAAAGATCTTTGCAATCTTGGTCAAACCTCTCTTAATAAGGATCAATCTTTTTCAAAGCAAGTCTTCAAAAAAGAAACCCGTTTTGAAAATCAAACCTCTTTATCTAAGTTTATCATAGATAAAAAATCCCTTAAAAAGGATTTTAATTCTGAAGAATGGTCTCTTCACAGAGAGTGGTTCTTCCAAAATTTCCAAGGTGATAAAGGTTACTTTATCCAGGAAAATTTTTATAGATTCCTTAAAAGGGTCAAACTCAATATCCCTTTCTTTCGCTGGTTTCAAGCTTACACCATAGCAAAAAACATAGATTATCCCTTCCGTAATAACCATGACGGGAGAAAGACCAATACTATTTGGCACCTCAAAGATGGCCAAATGGTCCAATCCGAGCTACCCCCCAAAATACCTCTTGCTCCTAATAGCAAAGACCAATCCACTCCTGTTATGGCCTCTCCTTTCAAAACCAAAACTAAGGAAAGACCTGTCTCTGCCAAAGACATCAGAGACCTCACCAAAAGGGTCAGAGACCTCATGGAGCAATCCTATAAGCCCCAAACCTCAATTATTTCTACCAAGGTAGAAGACCTTGCTGCCAAATATGCCTATGGCTGGCAACGTGTTTGCCGTGTTAAACAGAATGACACGAAGGAACTCTTAGCCAAAGTCAAAAAAGAGCTTGCTCTTCTCAAAACTAAGGCCCCGGGCACTCCCTCACCTAAGAGTATTAGGTCCACCAAAGTATTAAGAAAAACCTCTTCTGGTAACCCAGAAGGCATGGCCAGCAAACCAAAGCACTATGACAAGAAACAGGCCGATAAACCTAAAACCCAAGAAAGGCCTCAAGCTACTCCAAACACTTGCTGCACTTGTGGTAAGAATCAAACCAAAACTCAGGATAGTATCCAATCTACCAAGAAACAGCATGATAGCCTCAAAGGGCCTATCACTTGCTTCGCTTGCGGCAAAACTGGTCACAAGAGCAAAACCTGTAAGATCGTAAGAAAGCTTAAAGCCCTTAGGTTAGATCCTAGTATCAAAACCAATATCATCAATTGCTTCAAAAGTGACAGAACCAGTCACACTAACAGGTATGATAGGATCAAAGGGAAACTTGAAGCCCTAGGTTTAGATCCTGAAACCACAGATAAGGTTAATAAATTATTAATCCTATCTTCAGAAAATGGTTCTGACACTAGCTTAGAATCCACTAACCGTTCTTCTGAAACCCCTATCCAAACCCAGAAGAATGTGTTAACCAATCAGCAATTAATCATTAATCACCATAATAACCATTGGTCCGGAAACAACTCATCTCTTGAGGCTTCTGCTTCCGAGAATGTTAAAATATCCACTAATGATTATTTAGGTCAGATTGATATTAATCTGCTCTCAGCTATTATTCAATTCTTTAAAACTAATGCATCCTCTTTTCCTTTTCAAAAAACGGAGGATGATACAATAGCTGGTTACCCAGAGCAACCTACCAAAACTAAGTATACCCTTAGGGAAGGTCTCTCTGCGAATCTTTTCAATACAAATATCTTTTCTAATTCTGACCTGAGTTCTGGTCTTGAACAGAATCAAGTCAAAATAGATAAGAATATCAATATCAATTTTAATGTCTTTTCTGGTCATTATAACTGGAACGTTATCTTTGGCCTTAAAATTACTTTCTCAGAATTCCAAAATACTCTGAAAAGGTTTATTAGTCCTCACACCAGTTCTCCCATTATTGACATTTTGCATCAAGCAGGTTATGGTGTTCTTAATCCCAATACCCAAAAAACCTTTATTTATGTCAATACTAATACCAGATCTTATGGTAAGTATCTTGGTCAAACTGGTAAAACCCAACCACAAAGTCTCTTTAGTTATCCTTATATCTCAGAATCTTTTCAGCAACACAGCAATCACATTAAAACCTTTCTGATCAAAATAGATGTTTTGACAAAAGATTTAGCTGTCTCTAAATCTCAATCCAATTTACTTATCCAAAAGTTTCCTATTTGTATTACTTATAATTTTAGTAGAGGAACTTTACAAAAGGATCATCATCCTGGTAATCCTATTGACTGCTTCAAATGTGGTAAGTCATGTCACATAAGCAGAAACTGTAGGGTCATAGGAAAACTCAAGACTCTTAAGCTTGATCCTGATATTAAGGACAAGATTAACAATCTGTTAGCCCAATCTTCAGAAGAATCCTCTGATCATTCTTCTGAAAACCTAAATCATATCCAGAAGGATAATTTAACTAGCTCCTCTAATCAGATTAGTGTCCTCACCAGAAAACAGGATCTTCTCTTTGAGGCAAACCTCCCTAAAAGTCCTCTTGTAACCAATAGGTTCAATCTTAGAAATACCTTTAAGAGGTTAGGGAAAACTAGTGTCAAACCTGTTACTTCTCATGATCTTCAAATCAAAGTTAAAGGTCTGAATCTGAAACAGGCTGATCACCAGTCAACCATTGACCAATGGAATTACCATGAGGATAGTTCATCCTTCCTTAGTCTTATCAATTATGTCAGGATTCACAAATTCTGCATAAACATCAATATTGTCATGAGTGATTTCATCCTTGAAACCGTCACTCTGTTTGACACTGGGACAGATTCTTATTGCATCTTAGAAGGTCTTATTCCTACAAAATATTTTGAAAAGACTTCTAAACAACTTAGTATTGCAAATGTCTCTAAGTCAAAAATCAATTTCAAAATCTATACCTCCTTTCTTCTTGTTAAGAATTTGGAAAACAAAGTGACTTTAGGTACTCCTTCCATAAGATCAGTCTTCCCTTTTCAAGTTACTAAGGAAGGTATAATAGCCCAGCTTTTGGGACAACCAATCATTTTTAAGTTTTTGAGAAAACCTTTTATCAGGAACTTAAACCCAAATTCTTATCAAATTATTTTTCTGAAAGGAAAAGTCTCTTTTAGGAATATTGACCATCAGTTGCAAAAACGGGATAGTCAATTCAAAATCAAAAGTCTTTTAGAACAAATTCAATCTACTATTTGTTCTAACATTCCCAATGCTTTCTGGGAAAGAAGCCATCATAGAATTGAATTCCCATATGAAAAGGATTTTCAAGATAGGCAAATCCCTACCAAAGGCAAACTGATTCAAATGAATCATGAACCTCTCCTTCTTTGTCAAAAGAAAGTAAAAGACCTTTGGGATAAAACCCTTATTCGCAAGAGTGATAGTCCATGGTCTTGTTCTGACCTTTATGTCAATAAACAAGCTGAGATCAAAAGGGGAAACTCCCGGACTTGTTATTACAAACCTTTCAATCATGATCTTTGCTGGATTAGGTTCCCTATTTCCAACAAGAGAAATCTCCTTGAGAAATTTCTTGATGCAAAAATATTCTCTAAAATTAATTCTGGCTTTTGGCAAACAAAAGAAGAGGACAGGTATAAAACTACTTTCACTGTCCCTTTTTGTCAATATGATTGGAACGCTCATTCTGAATTTCAAGTCATGAATGAGAATTTTAATCAAAATCCAAAATTTACCATTATCTATATTGATGATGTTTTAAATTATTCTCAATCCTTTTACCAGCATCTCAAGCATAGCAGCATATTCATATCTGTTATTAATAGACTTGCTGTCTCCAAAACAAAAATCAATTTGTTCCATGCAAAGAATAAATTTCTTGGTCATAGCATTCACCAGGAAACAATCATCCCTATCAGTAAAGCTATTGAGTTCTATGATAAAATTCCCAATCAGATCATTGACAGAACCCAGTTGCAGAGGCTTTTTAAATGCCTTAACTATGTCTCTGGTTTCTCCCCTCAGATCAGCAAGAGAAATTCTTCAAAAGGTATGAACCCTAATCTTTCTCTTAATCTCAATTTAATTGTTTTCCAAAACATTTTCATCAAAATTTCTTTGTTTTTAACAATTAATAGCGTCCCTGAACAAGACGACTGTAGTGCCCCAGGCATGAAAAACTGTTCTTACACCCTGGAACACGGTGGTTGTAGTGCCTCTGGCATGAAAAACTGTTCTAAAAACGCCCTTGATCATGGCGATTGTAGTACCATCAGTGGTATGAAAAACTGGTCTTGGTTCATCAATCATTCCTCTCTCAGCCATCATTAGCTGGAGACGACAACTGTTCTGGGGCGTATTCCCCTAACAGGCATCAATAATTTCATCAATCTCAAGGTAACCATGCCAGTAGACAAGAGGCAGACAAAAGGTATCTTCATCATCACAAGGAACAAAGTAGTCAATCATGCCAACATCAAAGGCATCTTCAATCAGATCCTCCGTAAAGCAAATAGTGCCTTGTCACCAATTAGCACTATTTCTTGGATTCCAAATAGTCCAAGTCACCAAGATACTCAATCCAAGTCACCAAGCATTGGATTCCATACCCAATTATTGTTCCCTGTTTACATGGCCCCCTCTAGTCAAAGCCACAGCAATCATGGCAGACAAAGAGCATCTCTACTTTTGTCCCCCACCAATTCAAAGCATCAATCATGGCAGACAAGAATCCACTTTTGTCACCCTCCTAGACTCCACAGGTTCAAACCTTGGATACCAAACAGTACCGGTTCCCTGACCACTATTCAAGTGCATAGTACCGGTCAACAATTCAAGACTCAAGTGCACAGTGCAGGTCACCTAAGTGCACAGTCCCAGTCAACAGTCATTGGATTCCAAACAGTAGTCCTTTACTGTTCCTACCGGTTAGTGACTGGTTACTATTTCAATTTCAATCTATATATACGTGCTTAGGCTTATGTTAGAAGGCACGCTTCAATTTACTCTCAATTATAATTCTCTCTCTAGTTCTAGTAAGAAGGCAGAGCACCTTGTAAGCTCCTCTCTTCTTCTTCTTCAATCTCTTCTCCAATCTTGTAAGATCTTCTTCAATCTTGTACTCTGTAACTCATAGACAGTCTTCTGTCTCAATCATGGAAGGCTTTGCCTCCTAAATTATCTATGTTATTTTGATTCTGCAAATTTATTTCTTGTTGTAGCATTCCGCATGCTCCCTACTTCCCCTCTGTCTCTTTAATTTCTTTTATCTTCTGATTTCGATCCCCTCTTGGTATCAGAGCCAGATGGTGGAAGTAGGAATGGGGTATATATATATATATATGCTAGCTGGTGGTGAAATTTCTTGGAAGAGTGCTAAACAGTCCCTTATAGCATCTTCTACTATGGCAGCGGAGTTCATAGCGTGTTATGAGGCATCCAATCATGGAACTTGGCTGCGAAATTTTGTCATGGGGCTGCGCATAGTAAATGGTATTGAAAGACCACTTAGATTATTTTGTGTCAATAAATCAGCAGTTTTATTTTCCAATAACAACAGGAGCTCGACGAAGTCAAAGCATATAGACATCAAGTTCCTAGTTGTAAAAGAAAGAATTCAGAGTGAACAGCTATCTATAGAGCATATCGGGGCAAACTCCATGGTTGCGAATCCGCTGACAAAAGGATTACCACCCAAAATGTTCCATGAGCACACCGCTCGTATGGGTGTCATATCATTAAGTAATATTCAGTTTTAGTGGGAGTTTGTTATTTTTAAATGCTTTTATTTTTTTTTAATCAAACAGGCAGTCAGCCCGAATTTATTAATAAAATAAAGAGAGATATAAAAAGCACAAGGGGGGACTAGACCAAAACCCTTGGTAATAAGGACAATAATAGAATGCCCAACAATGCCTCTAAAATAAACAACCATAGAACTCTAATGGAAGAAATTCTAAGGCGAACAGAAAACCCGAAAGGAGGCAGGGCAACACCTGAGAGTCCCCACACAACCTCCACCCACCACCTCCTGAACTCACACTCCAAACCACAACAGCCTGCATCACCTCGCTATCCTCACATTAAGCACATCACAAAGTATCGAGGTTAGAGGTGGAGGCCCGGAGACGATTGGGAAGGGGCAAAGAAGCAGAAGGCAAAGGGGGAGGAGCCCGGCGATCTGCAAACTGCAATCTGGCGTCCGACAAGGTACAAACTATCGAATCAGCACCCACCGACAGCACACCCCCAGACATCCGGCGCCGTGACTCCAACCACCATCGCGAAGTCGTGCTACCGGCCAACACCGCGACAACACCTAGCTTGATCGAGGTAGCCGAGCCACCAACCACCACCACGGCCTTGCGCCCCCGGCCAACACCGTGGCACAATCAAGCAAAACCGCAAGCGACAGGGAGAAGTGCCCACGACAAACGGAGAGGAGGTGTGACTGCGGTCCAAAGTCCGAAACGACAGCCACCATTGCGAACATCAGACAAACCACCGTGAACCACCGCGAAACACCGCAAAAACACCGCATCTGAAACAACCCCTGCGCGAACAGAGCCACAAACCACCGCGAACAGAAGCACTCCATAGTACCTCCAGAGACATATTTTGGTTTATGTACGGTTTAAGAATACATTTTGCAGAAATTAAGTTTTGGTATTTATTACACTCTGATTCTGTTACAGTTTGATCTCACTAAGTGTCATACCATAATTTTGTCCGTCAGATTAACGCAAATGGTTTCAATTCGCACCTAGCGTATGCGAGTCGCTTTTAATTGTGCACGCATTGTTGTTCTCGTTGTGCCATGTTTCATTTTTTTAATTGTACGTGTGTCTTTGTTCTCATTGTGCATACGGTTCAGCTCTTCGCCGCGTATGAATGGTTATTTTGGGGCTCGTTTTTTTATTGTTAGTTTATTATTATTGTTATAAAAAATTTAATAAAAATCAATTCCTGAATTAATGCTTTTTTTATTATTATAAACAGTTTTGTTACAAATAAGGGGTACAACATAAGTCAACTTTGATATACATGTAGAAAAAAAGATTTAAATACAAAAGTACAAAAATTAAAAGCAAAATAAAAATGAAAGAGGAGGGCAGAGGCGCCTCTTGCTGGCAACAGCAGTTGAGGAGTGGAGCCAATTGCTCCTTCTCCTTGCTCCTTCATTTTTTTTTCCAAAAAAAGTCCCAACCAAGCCACTTTTCAGCACCTCCCCTGCTGCCATCCCTTGTTGCTGCCTCTGATTCTGTTGTGTTTTGTCTCCAAAGGGATTTGCTCCCCTGCTTCCTCCCACACCTACACCACAGTTTCTCCACTATAAATACCAGACACAGTAATACACAACAAAAAAGGCAACACACACAGATACACAAAAAACACAACACTGATATCAAATTGATACTACTTCAAAAGATACTCAGAATTAGATTTCTTTCCACTTGAGCAAATAAAGAGTAACTCAGAGTAAAAGTTTGGAACTAGGTAAATTCCTATTTTCGTATTCAACATAGTATACTTCAGCTTTTCTTCCATACATAACATATTAAAGTCTCTGTTGAAGCATGAGGATTCTGTCTTTCTTTTTATTCAGTAACTAACAATATGTCCATTATGCTTATACGTGACCATTATGCTTATGTATGTATGCGTTAGTTTTTCTTCTTCTTTGTTTAAAATGACTAACGAAATACAAGCCAGAAATCATCAACCAATGCTTTAACTGATAAAATGCAAATGATGAAACTGATTCAGAAAGAGAATACGAAAGTGGAGAAGATAGAGGGAGGGGAAAATCATGGTTATGCCTCTATTAGTTTTTTTTGTAAAAAAGGGGACGATATAAAGCTGTTTCCTTTTCTTTTAAAAAGAAATCTTCAAAAGAGGGTAGTGCAAGCAGAACCAAAACAGTGAAGAAATAAATAAAAAAAAAGAGAAGGGAGAAGGACTTTTACCTCCGGTCACCGTCCATGGTGGCCGCCGCCGTAGCCTCGCCGGAAAACTCCATGACCACCACAAAAAAGGGCACTCCACCGTTTGTCACCAAATAGCCATTAAAACCCTCCCCTCAGCCATCACCAAACACCCCCTCCAACCATCCCTACCGTCATACCACTGTCGCACCACCCAAACACCTCCACTGTTTCGGCCGTTCCCCTCTCCCTCTCCTCGCTAACCACTGCACACCCTTTTCCCCTTCACACTAACCACCACCTGAAACACCATTACAGACCCCCTATAGCAACCCACTGTCACCATATAGCCACCATTAAAGTTACCACCGTAATCTCAGCAATCTCTCACTAACACCGAAAACGTCCCCCACCTCTCCATTTCTTGCCGTTGGCGGCGGTAAAGCAAAGAGAAGGCGAGATTAGGTTTGGTGAGGAAACGGAGAACGAAAGTAAGATGGTGAGGAGAGGAGAGAACGAAAGAGGGGTTGGAGAAGAAAGAGTAGGAGACAGCGAAGAGAGAAAATGGGAGGATAGAAAAATTAGGGGGGGGTTGTGTGTGGGTCGGTGGCGCCGCGTGAGAGGAGAGAATAGAAATTAGGTTTCGTGATTTTGGGGGTGGAGGCGCCGTGGAAAGAAAGAGAAGGGTATTAGGGTTTCCACTTTAGGGTTAGGCTTTTATAGTATGAACCCAAGGTCAATTTCGTCATTTCATCTTTTATTAATTCAGATTCCTATTCGCACCCCACATTTTACTTAGCGCGCCCGCCCCTATTTGCGGCCAATTTCTTTTTTCGTTTTAAAAAACGCAGCCCAGCTTACAAAAACAAGCTGGGCTCTCTGTTTGCACCCCTTTTTAAAAAATACAGCCTCTGTTGCTATCCATACCTCCCATTTTGATAACACAACACCCCTGTTAATTACACTTCCTTTTCTATTACAACTCATTTAGTTGTTTTTATTATTACATTATAATGCTTCCAAACCAGTTTTTTAACGATTATTCACAAAAATGGCTTGTCACTAATGGTCACTCTGAGCTTAGCTTGTTTGACCGTTAATAACAGCTTTAGTTTTTAAACGAGCTATGAGTGGTGACCACTCTGAGTTTTACTTGTTTGGTCATTACAAATATCTCTTCCAATTTCAAAAAAAAATTAAAAACACCAAACACTTTCTACCCAAGAACTACGTAGCTTTGATTTCTCCATTGCACCCGGAGATACGTAGGAGCAGAGGCCCACTCCTGTCAAGCACAAAAAAACTAAATTTTTTATTAAGTCTTCCTCTTCAAATTTTGCAAATAATAGGGTATTTTCTTTAAATTAACTTTCTTTCTACACATTAAATTAAATGGTAACCTTTCTTTTGAAAGGATGCTGTGGGGTGCTAATACCTTCCCCACGCATAACCGACCCCCGAACCCAAAAATAAAGGTTTTTTTCAATGTTTTCCTATTTAATAAATATTGATGACGACTTCATTGCAAAATGACGAAGAATCCCCTCCTTCGAATTTTTCGGTCACTACACTAAGGTTTAAGGTGGACCAATTGGAATTAGATATGTAGACCACATTACATGAAAATTCCATGCCATGCATCCACATCATGATCCATGTCATTCTTTTGTGTCAGCATATGTGACCATCGACGAGTTTAGTTATGATAGTTGTAACGAAGACTGCTTTGATCCTATGTTGGTATGATTGATGGACCGGATTGGTTATAGATACATTCAGTAATGACAGTCATTTGATATCATAAGGATAATTCTTGCATCGCATAATTGTAAGGTTGCACATAGTCCAAGTGGGAGATTGTTGGATCATTAATCCAACATTGGCCTTATATGTGAGTAATTATGTGTTGTAGACTCTTACTTAAGATTAAGCCCAATTAAAGTGATCTAATAAGGTTAGGCTAATATGGGCTTTTGAGTATCTAATGGATGTGGGCCTTTAATGTGTAGAGACTAAAGGGTAATTCTAATTTTGTGATGGGCTAAATAAGAAATACCAATAGATAACCCTAATAAAGGCTCTATAAATAAGGAGGTTATGGTCCCCAAGTCACACTACACTACAAGACTTTACAGAGTCGTTCTTACCTGACATCCCATTATCAGGAAGATACAGAGAGAAAGCTAAATGGCTCTCTCAAAGAAAGTACGCGTTGACCTGGAAGGCCAAACCACATACCGGATCAACATCATGAGTTCAGGTACGCTTCTGCTTCGGTATTTTCTATTGATTAACATGATTGATACTGGCTTTATAAGAACTATTTAGGATCTAACAGATTAGGCAAAGCGTAAGTACTCTGCACCAATAACACATTAACAAAAAAAATATGATATACAAACACAACAAACCTCAAATGTAGCGCTGGAAAAAAATTGAAAACGGTGAAAATGTTTCATTTAATGTTACAAGAACAGAGTCTACATACTTTATATGCACACACACATTAAGTTATCTACAAAACTAAGAAGCTTTGGAAAAAAACATCTAAGAAAGTCAACCCTACTTGCCTCCCCCTCAAAAAAGAAATGGAGGCAAATTACAAACAAAGGAAAGGAATGATCTGCTAGCAATTCAAAATTTAAGATATCCCCATAAGTTAGTAAAGGCCACTGATAAAACCAGTACAGAGGCAGAAACTACAAAAACAGAAGACCACATGGTGCAATTGGCGGAAGCCTTTGATATGTAAGGCACCCTTCCGCTTAATAAGAAATCTTTCAACCGCAACTTGGAACCTGCATTTGTTACTTGTTGAGAAATCTTCTGCTGTTTATTCACATAAATAGTACAACTAGCACTTTCATCAGCAGCATGATTTTCTGCAGCTTTCTTCTCCTACAAAAGAGAAATAAACCTCACAAGTCACAACACATGCAGAAACAACCTCTTTTTATGCAAGCAAAATAAACAAATTTCTTACCGCTGCAATGATTGGTTTTGAATTATGCTGTTCTTGTGCACAACTCTCATCTTCCGCCATCCCATTTGAATTGCGTGTAGTTTTTAACAAACGAAGTCTCCTTTCTGCAGTACCTTGCATCACGTTTGTCATTGGCTGTTCGACTCGTGCTGCTCGAGTCCTTCTTACAATTCCATTTTCACCACCAATAAGAGTATTGTAGTTTCTGGGTTGTCCATAATCATTCACTACATTGTACACTTGACCAATATTAACATCCGATGGAAAAGCCATCTGGGAATTGTTTGGTAATAGTGCAACACTGCTCTTCTGGTCACCACCACTATGATCAAAGGCGATGCCCATGGTGCTGCAAAATTCTGGTGGTGTCCCAAAAGGAATCTTTCTGTCAATTGCCTCCTCAGGATAAGCACCTTGCAGACACTGCCACATACAATAAGACTAACATCATAAAGGAGACACAACAAAATTCTGTTAAATTGTTAGAGCTGCGAGTGAAGTTAGCAAAATAAATGCATGTTATTAGAGCTGTTACTTACGGTCATATTGGCTACTTCAACCTCTGTGTCACTGCCTGATCCATTGTCTTTAACATTGAGCAAGGGGAAGTTTTGATATTGATTACAGGACCCGTCATAGGAAATTTGATCCCAATTGACATCAGAATTTAAAAAGTCTGAAATACTTATCTCATTTGTACCATATTGAAGCCCATATCGACCATCAGATTCAATGTTTGCTTCATAATGAAATTCTGGTGGCATATGCACCAGTGCTGGGGAAAATAATTTGTCATCTAATAGATCGTTTATTGGGTCATAACGCGTCTCAACGTCTAATTGATTGATTCTTGGGTTATTATATATCTCAAAGTTCAATGGCTGAACCTCCTGCAGGAAATATCAAGTTTAGTTACTAAATCAATAAATCCAATGCATGTAAAATCAAAATAAGGAGGGCAAGATCGATAAAAGAAATAAATAAATACATACATACATATAATACAATTGACTTGAGTTCTATAACTGTTATTAATCTTACTTTAAGTAGCTCCAATCCAACTCTCATGATTTTAAGATAGATAGGTGTGTTACTGAGTATACAAATAAAAGTACTATTCCCATAATCAGCTTCTCTTTACTGAGCAAATTAAGAGCGAGTTATTTCTAGCTAATAAAATCGGAAATCAATCACTTTCCCTGATTCTCTAAGTAGCATAAATTATGCACCTTGACTTAATGTTCTCCTAGAAGAACTATAGGGTATGACTAAACTGAATAAACTATTATATTATGTATTAGATGTCTTACAATTACCAACCATTGATAACTACTAATAACGGATTATATGAGTTAATCCATCTAACCTCTGCAGGTAGTTTTACAATTTGATTTTGGGCATCATGAGCATCAAATCCATCACTATGGCAATCAACCGAGGTAATAACATTCGATATTGTTTCCTCGGATATCTCAGGGATAACTGTCTGGTGCTTATCATCTTCTGTAACCTGTGATGTGGAAACTGCAATAAGAGCTGCATCAGATTGTATTTCTTCTGGAGAGTAATTAGCAGCCATAGTAGTTGAAGTAGTCTGCTCCAACACTTCATCACAGTTTGAAACTTCAAGGCTCTCGTCGTTTTTCTTAAACAATCGACAGAGAACATATGGATTCTGATATACAAACAAAGAAACCAATTTACAATATAGCAATTGTTATTATCTTTATATAACTCCTTACCAAGTTGCAAACTTTGTAGCACCAACACTTCCAGTTGAAAACGTGTTTGGTGTCTGACACACACTGACATCAACACTTCAATTACTTGTATATTCAAATTGACACCAGTGTTTGCGTGTTGTGTCTGGTGTCCATGTCGATGCTTCATAGGTTGCAAATTGCAACAGTGCTATGGTAATTAACTATTAATAAAAAATAGGAGTTGAGAGAAGAGAGTGGACCTGTCCTGGGTTGGTACCATCAAGCTCCTGGAGAGTGGGGCGATACTCATGCATAACCCAATTGGTTCTCTTCCCTTTAGGTGCACGACCACTGTAGAAGACCAAAGTCTTCTTCATTCCAATCAAGATAGTACCAGACTTGATTTTACGATCCTTTCCAGTTGCTTTCCAATAACCATTATTTGTTGCTCTATTCAAACGATGTCCATTTGGATACTTTCGATCCTGTGGACAGAAGAAGAACCACTCTGGATCCTTATTCCGTACCACTGACAAATCTATAACACACATCAACCAAGTAATCGAAAATCAGCAACATAAAAAGGAAAAAGAAAAAAAAACAGCTAAACTATATAAACAGTGTAAACATGGAAGCTAAGATTTTCAACTTTACCAAATCAAGAAGAGATTAAGATTTGAAAAGGTTAAAGAGAGAGAAATACCGGGCATGTCCCAGGGTTCCAATTTGCAGACATCAATTTCTCGGATAACCCAAACCTCGTCACCATTACCGTTGATCTTCTGTCGGAGGTAGTAATCGATGAGTTCCTCGTCGGTAGGTCGGAATCGGAACCCTAAAGGCAGTGAATTCAGTGACAACTCCGCCATCTCTTCACCACGAGATTCACAACAGTCAGCAGAACCCATTCACACACAGACACAAAATAAGATTATATTTTTTTATTTTTTGAAAGGAAAAAAAAAAGGCTTTGAATGGACCCTTGGATCAATTATAAAGATAAAGAAATGAAAGGAAGCAGAAACAGAGAATCAATGGAATAATTCAGAGAGTTTTTTTTTTTTTGGTGAGAGATTCAGAGAGTGTGATGGCCTATGATAGCTTTTCTTCTTTTATCGTTTTTTTCTTTTTCTCTTAGCACTACTACTACCCAGCACGCACGTAAGAAAGCAAGTTTGTTTTGTTTCACTGACAGTGTAGTGACTCGTTCGTTCCCACTTAACGTAGCCGTGTTTAAATCCCTCGTATATACCGTGTACGATTTCCTACCCTCGTTTTCCCGTGAAACTACTATCATGCCACTGTATCTCCTTAGCGTTGAGTTGAGCGCAAGCCAGAGCTCAGGGGTAGTAAATGGGAATGAAAATTTTGAGACGTTTGGTCAGAAAGGACGTGTTGTCCCGCCAATGACCCTCCGTCACGTGCCATCATCCTAATTGCACGATGGAGCCCTCATTTTACTTGCTGACTAAGAAAACGATTGTGTTTTTCTGAAACAAAAAAAACGATTGTGGACTAGACGACAACCAGTCTATCTTTATTTTTTATTTGTGTATAATTTTGAATATACTCTACTCAATCAAATGAAGAAACTTTTTTTTGGAGGTTGTACTGTACTTAAATTATTTTAGAACAACAAAATTGAATCAATTATGAAGTAAGGTACTTTTACTTATCACTGAGTCTTTTTTTGTTAGCAGATATTCTTGAATTATTACATTTACCTTTTTGTGATTTATACAATTTTTTAAATATCTTTTTGTTCATTCTTTTTTGAACTTTGTTTTTTTTAATTATTGTAGAGCAAACAACTTGCGAAAGTTGTGAATAAAGAAATAACTATGCAAAACGACCCGTCGTCGATTTTCTGACTGCTTTCTCTATGCTCTCTGTTATGCATTATCCTTCTATAATTTGTTTTTAAGCATATCTTTCTATAATTCTACTTATGGTTTTTTTTAACCCCCATTATATCCTATACCCTCTCAAATATGCCAAACGGACGATTTTACTCCTGAATATTTTGATTTTTAAAAAAAATTCCAGAATTACTTATTAAGACATGATTCCGAAGCGCTTTTTTTAAGGATTCTCGGAATTACGTGAAAATTTTCAGAAATATGTGAAAAACGGCTTCCGAATTTATGTTAAAAAGGGGTATTTCCAGAATTCCCAAAAAAATGGCTTCCGAAATTATGTTAAAAATGGGTATTTCCGGAAATGAAAATGTTGTTTTGGAAAATTTTAAAAAACTGGACTTTTACCCACGGTTTTGTCCGTAGGTAAAAGGTTTTTATCAAAAAAATAGACTTTTACCCACGGTTTGGTCCGTAGGTAAAAGGTTTTTATCAAAACATTGGACTTTTACCCACGGTTTTGTCCGTATGTAAAAAAAGAAAATTCCAAAATTTTCTTTCCGGAAGTATGGTATTTCCGGTGACAAACATCACCAGCTTAAAGCATTCCACACTCATGAGATTGCAAAGAGAAAGCTAGGATTAGATGCTGCTGTTCTCGAGTCCATGGAAGACATCAACGAAGGGGATATGCCTGAGAAGACCATGGGAGAGATATTGTCTGCAATTTTGTTGAGTTAAAATATTGAGCCAAAGAAAACATTTAGCTTGATTTACCGTCCGTCTGCTGTCTTCTACTTTTTCTCTCTAGGTTTGTACTCCTTTCCTATCGTATGATATTAATTTAATTAACCATTTGAAGATTTGCTACAAAAGACACCTCGGCCGCCATAGAAATTGGTAAGAATACCAAACTGATGTACAATAGTCTAAACGTTCATGTATTGGTGACAATGAATAATCTGTATTGGTGACAATGAATAATCTGTAGTTAGATCAATAGAAATTGGTGACAATGAAATACTTCCGGAATTATGCCAAAAACACATAATTCCGGAAGCCAATTTTTTGACTTTCGGAATGATGTGTTTTTGGCATAATTCCGGAAATCTTTTTATACTCTCAATCTTTTAAACTTTTCGAAAGCACCTCAAAATGGGGTATTTCCGGAAGCCATTTTGACTTCCGGAAATACCCCATTTTGAGGTGTTTTTGAAAAGTTTAAAAAATTGTTTTCCAGAAATGCCTGTATTTCTAGAAATTTTTTAAAAAATATTTTTTTTATTGAAAAGTTGGGGTATTTTGGGGATTTACACTAAAATGGGGGTATAAGGGGGAAGGAGAGGGTACAAAAGAAAAAAAAACCCTTCTACTTATTATAACAAAATATTATATTAAAATTTTAGACTATGGTTTGAGATATTTGTACATTATATATTTGTTTATCTAGGGGTAAGCTCTATAAAGGAAAAGGCGATTTAGGGGACGCACCGCGGCGGTGATGGTACATAATTTGGAATCCCGAAAATAAACACACTCAATTAAGGGGAGACCACCGATAAGGGTTGGTTCAAGTGGTAACTGAACTTGAAACTCATCTCAATGTTTTGGGTTTCTTGGGTGTAGCAAAAACAATCACACAAGCCGGCGAAGCCGGGTCTGGCCAACCAGATTCTTTAGCGTAGATCAATCATTGACAAAGTCGTTAAAAACTACGCACCAATCACATAGTAAAAAAAAAATTTAAACGGCCACTTTAGTTAAAATTTTAAAAAAAATGGCAGTTGGTGTACACATATTAATATATGATAAATTATAGATAAAATATCTAAAATTTATATTTTTTTCATTTAAATATCTCATTTTACCATCTAAATTTAAAATTCAATGGGTTAAAAAGTGGATAGTTCAAATATGCCCATTTATATTCTGTCACAAACGTTTAATGTGCCTCCAATCCAGCGATGGGATTAGTCACTGCGTTCGGCGGTGGATACCCTGGTTTATACCAAAAAAAAATATTCTGTCACAAAATATGCATGTTTTGGTGTGTTTGGACCAACGGCAAGATTCTCACGTCCATGTAGACTCACGACAACGTAAAAGCTAGCGTGCAGTGGCAAACCTCACATATTATTGCACGCCCTCAAAAATAAAATTACACCCACTCGTATGGTTGTTATAAAAAAGCTTAAGAGACTACTCATTTCAAAATTTAAAGAGGTGCATTGGCAGAAAACATAACGTGTTTCGGCCACCGACCCACATCCATTTTCTTGAAAATAGAAGTAGAATGCTAAGTTTTTTTTTTAAATTGTTCTCCCAATCTTTGGTACTTTTAGCTTGTTAACTACAAATTAAGGTACGATTCATTTGTGCTATCTAAGTACTAAAATATCATCTTTATAGTTGTCTTGTGATAATTCAAATCAAAATAAAAAAATTAATAGTTGTCTTGGGTTTGTAAAAGACTCAGTAAATATAAAGGGTATATTTGAAAAAGTTTGGTAAATTGTACAATGGTTTTTAAAAGAGCTAGTGTTTTGGGACAAAAATAAAAGGTCAAAAATATCAAAGATTATAGAGTACTGATTTTTTTGGTGGGAGTAGTTTTTTTTTGGAGTAATATTTTTTTGGGTCCTCAAAAATGCCTTTGGGCTAGGGCCTTCTACGATAGCATAACACAGGTCCATAGTCGGCCTTACTCCTATGTAAAACAAATATTTTGCACACCTGAAAAAATTAGTTTGCACCTAAGTCCTTAATTTTGCACTAGCGGTTTCTATATTTCCCGCTTTTTTCAATTGTTTGGTAGTGAGTTTTGTGTGTTGGGATGGTGTTCTATATTTCCATAGTCGGCCTTTTGGTGTTCTGCAGTCATTGTGGGTGTTACTTGGTTTTGTTGGTGTATTTTGGCTTTGGTCATCTCTCCCTAGTCTTGTTGTTTGCTTGTGCTAGGATTTATTAATAAAATCTTCTAATTATAGAAAAAAAAATATGAAAATGTAAAAAAAAAAAAACTTTGAATTTAGGGAAACCAAACCTAATCCACGAGATAGTGCACTCCTTTTTTTTCCTATTGAAATGGAATGTATTCTTTTTTCTTTTCGACTAGTTTTAAATGTCATATTATCTATTTTTTTTCCGATAAGCAATGTTGCATAAATAGGAGCACTAGGGGTGCTCAAAACCACAAATACAAGGACGAGATCACAGGTTGTTTATACATGAAAGTGCATTATTCCACCATAGTGATGGGATACAACAAAAATTCATTCCCACCCCATAAATGAACAAGCCCCAAGATAAGAACTTCACATGGGCCACTATCGAGTCTACATTTGGCTCTACCCCTCTAAAACAAACACTGTTACGAGATAGCCAAAGACACCAACAATTTGTCAACCAAATAAGATGTTTGATCCTCTTCGCTTTCTCACTAGTACAAAGGTCGTCATAGCGTAGAAAATGATCAATTAGAGTAGATGGGCAATGCACTTGAACATTCAGCCAACGACCAATCTCGCCCCACACCCTCAAAGTAAAATCGCAAGCCAAAAACAAGTGATGAGAATCCGCAATGTGAGACCTACACAAAACGCAGACTGCATCCTCCTCTGAGTGAATAACATGTCGTCTAAGTAACAGTGACCGAACAGGTATAGAATTGTTGAATATACGCCAACCAAACAACAAGATCTTGGCTGGAATACAAGTCCTCCATAACGCTATCAAGTCAGATTTCTACAGAGTCGAAACTGGCTTGCTGCTGTCCACGGCTGAAAGTTGATTGACTTGCAAAAGAAATTGGTAAACCAACACCATCGGTCAGCAACTCCACGGGCCATATGAACATCACGCAGAATCGTCAACAGCTCATCAACTTCATCACCGAATGCCGATCCAACACCTGTGAAAAAAGAAAATTCCACTGCCAATGATCATCACACCAAACTCTTAGATCCGCCAACCTCACATTTTTATTATTACAATTGTTGAAAATGTTGCCAAACTCAATCTTCAACGGACGTTGCCCAAGCCAATGATGATGCCAAAAATCCACTCTGCTACCATCCCCCAACCTCCGTCTTACATTTGATTCGAACCAACCCACCGAGAACCTCTCCTCCCCCACACACCTAAGATCGCGCCACCACAAAGAATCTTCCCTTTTATGCACCGATGTTGAACCATTGAAAAAAATAGACCCCAAATCACCATATCTATACGAAAGAATACCCCTCCAAGGCGCACCCTCATCCGATATCAACATCCACTTCCATTTGGCCAAGAGAGCAATATTAAGCATTTCAATATCCTTCACACCTAACCCTCCCTCCTCCTTAGATCTACAAATTTTCTCCCAAGCCACCTAATACATGCCCCTCGAATCCTCATTGATCCCCCACAAGAAATCTCTTTGAAGCTTAATAAGAGTCTTTATCACCACCTTTGACGCTTTATAAAAAGACAAATAATAGAGGGGTATGCTATTTAAAACGGAGTTTATAAGAGTTACCCGACCTCCAATAGACAAGAAACGCCCTTGCCACAAAGCCAATCTACTCCGAATCTTATCAATAATCGGCTTCCAAGTTGAACTCCGTCTTGGATTTGCGCCCACGGGAATTCTCAAATATTTGAATGGAATAGACTCCGTTCGACAGTGAAGAAAAATTGAAGCCGATTCTGAGAAATCCTCTGACACATTGATACCAATAAGTTTACAAAGTCATATTATCTCCTTAATTATGGGAATGTACTCGAAATTCTCGTTCATGAAATCGACAGCTGAAAATGAAGTTGGATTCAAGATAATATTCGTTGGCATTCCCATGAATCCTCTCAATGCACAGTAGAAACGAGTGGTGTTTATTTTGGAAAAGAGTATGAGATGTTCGAACTAAAAAATTTTAAATACGATTTCATATAGTTGAGCTTTAGAAAAAGAAAAGGACATCGAAGAATTTATCCTCTTAAGTTTTAAGCTTAAATGCAATTTTTGTCCTCCTATTTTACTAAATGTGCAATTTTGATCCACTTATTTTGTTTTGGCAATTTTGGTCCCCCAATTTTACTAAATGCGCAATTTTGATCCCACTGTTTATTTTTGTGTAATTTTGGTCCCCTTATTTTACTAAATGCGCAATTTTGATCCCCCTATTATAGAAAATGATTTAATTAATTAAAATAAATAAAATATTTTTATATTTATATTTTAATATATAATTTAAAATAAATAAAGTATTTTTAGATTTTATATTTTAAATAGTTCAATATTTACTTAAAAAAAGAAAATTACTTAATTATCTAAAATAAATAATCTTTTTTATATTTTATATTTTAAATTTAAATAGTTAAATATTTATTTAAAATAGAAAATCATTAAGTTTTTTTAAAAAATAAACTATTTTTATATTTTAAAATATAAATTAAAATAATAAAATAGGGGGATTACCAAATTTATTTTATAAATATTTATTTTAAACAATTAAATTTTTTATATTTTAAAATATAAAATATAAAAATAATTTAACTATTTAAAATAATTATATTATTTTCTATTTCTTAAGGTATAAAATATAAATGTAGTTTATTTATTTTAAATTATATTTTAAAATATGAAATATAAAAATACTTTATCTATTTTAAATAATTTAATCATTTTCTATAGTAGGGGGGTCAAAATTGCGCATTTAGTAAAATAAGGAGACCAAAATTGCATAAAAGTAAATAGGGGATCAAAATTGCGCATTTAGTAAAATAGGGAGACCAAAATTGCCAAAAAAATAATAGGGAGATCAACATTGCACATTTAGTAAAATACGGGGACCAAACATTTTAAACATTCTGGATAGAAATCTCACCAAAAAAGAATCATTATGAATAGAAAAATATTTATCTGATTCGATTTAGATTATTTAAGGTCTAATGTTTGAATAGGATTGTTTTTCTTTACTTTTAGTACATGGGTATTAGTGTAACACCCCGCAATTACCTAAAGCGGAATGTCAACACTATATGTCCTAAACTCAGTGAATATAACTCACTGTTAAAAACTTAACATAATATTGGGATCAACCCAAAGGTAACAACATATGTCTCGGTCTAAAGACCACCTTATCCTGGAATACAAGTGAGTACATAATACAAACTTGAGAAAACAACTTAAAACAGAATCCATAACAGCTAACTAAAGGTCCAAGATTTGATTCAAAGATCAATTTACAAGGAATACAACATAACACAGATATCCATTATCAAATCTTCCTCTAACGGAAAGTCCAACTTGAGTAGCTTCCTCACAGAGGCTTTGTACCTGAAAACCACAAAATATAAACAATGAGATTACAAATCTCAGTGAGCATATCTGAGACCCCTTACAATTCCTCTCATTCGTTTCTTGTATTTATCCAATTTTTCTTTCTAGGCCGAATAATGCTAGAGCACCCTTTAATCCGGGAAACCCCAATTCGGTGGTACCAATTAATTATCTTTCACTTGGCTTAGCACAATCCGAGAAACCAAATCACTCGATTTCAACGGAAACCCCAATCCGACAATCACTGAAGGATAATGCTAGAGCATTGGCTTCTGGGATCATGACTTCCCTCCACCAAGTGTGCTAATAAATCGGGATCGTCATCCCATTAATAAATTATGTATCATGTCATTGTCATTCATGACTTACTTGATTAGTTTACATCTCCTTGAAGGTTCTCACTCACTACTCGATGATTTGGAAAACCGACAATTTAAAAAACATAAAACTCATGGAAATATCATCCAAACAATTGCATAATTCATTACCAATGATGAGGGTTGGATTAGGGATGAAAAACAATCAATTTGAGATCGAACGGTGGAAAAATAGTGGGCCAAACTGATCCTGACACGGCAGCCCGTGGCAAGCAACACGGGCCGTGCTGACTGGTGCAGTTTTTAGGCTGCAAACCGAAATCACCACGGGTACCCGTGATGGCTGCCATAGTCCGTGGCGGACCAACGGTGGCCCTGTTTTGCTGAATTTCGTTCCGATTCTCAATCTGATTCGATTCTGTTCCTTTCCCAGCTCAATCCAAACATCAAAACAGATATTCTAAGAGGTATATAGCATCAAATCAAAGCATAATATCATCACTTCAACCAAAGCACATTCGAATGAAACAATCACCAAAACCGAATTACATTTCCTAAAAACTGAATTTCCTCATTTCACAAAATTTTGAAATCTCGACACATGATCAACTCCAATTTAGTGCATTTTTAGAGATATTTTTAGGTTACTTTTAGAGCAATTATATACTAATTATATAGATCATTAACTTAATTTGCTATTTATTTTGCAGGAAGAAAGAAAATATGAAAGAGATACAAAAGCTCATTTTAAAGCTCCTTTAAATATATATATATATATATATATATATATATATATATATATATATATATATATATATATATATATATATATATATATATATATATAAGAGATGAGAGAAGAGAAGAAAAGGGCTTAAAGCCCATGAAATAAGAAAAAGGCCACACGGCCTATTATGAGAAAAAGGAGGAGAATCAGGAATTGAAGGAAATTAGAGAATTAACAATATAAAGGGGGAGAAAGGAGCCGCGGCAATGGAGGTGAATAATAAGAAGTGCCGCACACTCGGAGGGAGTACGCAAGCAACAGTACACACGGCAAGGAGAGGAGGGAGTTTTGGTACCCGTTTTTGACACTGTGAGAGAGCTCTGGAGCAGAAAAAGGAGACTAAATTTTCAGGATCAGAAATTTCTCTATTCCGGGTTATTTTTATCTCTGTAATTTATGACTCCTAATTTTATTTTATTGTTCTCGAACACTATGGATAGCTAAATCCTCTTCTAGGGTCTTAGGTGGATCTTGCATGTTTAGAGACTTTTTTTATGTTCTAATTTCTGGTTTGAATTCCTGTTTTTATTTTAATTAATATTGTCCTATTGTTTTTATCACATGATTAGGATTAGCTACCCTTTGCATGTTTATAATCAATTAGTTGATCAGCGACCGTACTGCAATTAGTTGGTGGACCTATAGGATAATTGGGGCTATAATTAGGGCATGACCAAACCATAATTTAGTTTGCAAGTGAATCCGTGACCCTAGACCTCTCTCCATTTATTAAATCTAGTATTTTAATTATTGTTATTTATTTCTTTTTTATTTGTTCCATTACAATTCAAATATTTGTTCGTCTAAATAATAAATAATCTCGATTAGTTTGGTACTTGCTAATTAATCCCTGTGGACACGATAATCTTTTATACTACTTTTGCGGTAGAGTACACTTGCTCTAAGTGTGTTTTTAACGCAACAAGTTTTTGGCGCCGTTGCCGGGGATTAATTTAGCAATATTAAACGAAAAAGATTTTTATTGCTTTAGACATTTTTTATGCACTAGTTTTATTTTTTTTTTTTTATCTTATTGAAAAAAAAATACAAAAAAAAGGCTGCTAATACTTTCCCAAGAGACCGCTGCAGTTCACCTTTTTTGCAGATAAAAGTTTAAATCATGGTTAAGACAATTGGAGATTATATTAGAGATGCAGAGGCACAAAGAAATTTAGAGAAGTCATATTGGTATATGTCTCAATGTCAGATGCAAATTTCTCCTCCTCCTTATGAACCTTATTCAGACTATTGGGATGACTATGAGCCACCTCCTTATTCCTCCCACTGGGATAATTATGAGTCACTACAAGTGCAAAGGCAAGAGGAGGAAAAGTCGGATGTCAATGAGGTCTTGGCCAAATTTATGCAGCAGACACTTGAAAATTTTGAAAGCCTGAATGGTCAAATCTCAAGTCTCATTGCTTTGTTATCTCAAGAGGCCCAAGAAACTCCTTCACAAACTAAGTCTACCCAAAATGAAGAAGCTGAGCAATACAAAGAAAGTATTCCTACGAGAGATGAAGGTGTCTCCATGGAATATAATCTGGAGGAAGAAGCTCTCAAGAAAGATGAGGAGACTCCTACTGAAGGGAGTCAAATCAAAATAGTAGCTCCTACTGAAGGGAGTCATATTGAAACAAAAGATCCTATTAATGAGAGCGGTTGTGAGGAGAATGAGAAAGATCCATTGGTTCTGGATTTGGAGAAAGAGGAGAAAGCGCCCATTTTTGGGCAAATTGTTTTAACCATTGGTGATACTGTGATAGAGGTTCACAGGGGAAAGGTAACTTTGAGGAGTGGTAAAGAAGATGATGTTATTAAAGCTTTAAATTCCAATGAAATTTTCTCTTCTTTAACTTCTCCTTATTTTGATAATGTGGTTGAAACTAACATTTTTTGTGAATTAAAGATGCAGGACCTTTTGGAAAAAAATCTTATTTTGCAGGATCCTAGCATAGTGGTGGATGGAGATAAAATAAAAATTTCACCATCCTTTGAAGTTCATCCACCACGTGGAAAAAGAAAGAACAATGTGAACCACATGGTTAGAAAGTTAAGAAGGTGTACTGCGTTAGATGTTAAATTTTCTCTTGGAGAGCCACCTGATTAAGCACTAACTATCGTCAGGCTCACGACGTTAAACAAGCGCTTTGCAGGAGGCAACCTGTGTTTTATTTTCAGTTATTTTATTTTTAGTTATTTTCATTTTCTTTTTGTTTTGTTTTGTTTTTAGGAATAAGCTCAGACTACAAGTTCTCTCAGGGAAGTCACTCTTACTCTCTCATTTATTTATTGTTGTGCCAATTTGATATTTAGCATTGAGGACCATGTTTTATGCTAGTGTGGGGGAGGAGAGTTTAACTTTGCCAATTCATCTCTATTAATGCATATACCCACTAGATATGTTGATAGCATTTTTTCTGGCTAGTTTTGGATATAAAATTGAAAAAAAAAATAGAGATTTTGCCTTTAGGGGATCCCATAATTAATTTACTTGACAGACTTGTGCTTAACTGTAAATGTGAGGATGTCCTTAGGAAGCTGATAATTAGCATTTGTCCCTCTTGAGTACTTTTTGTGAACTAGCTTCTAAATGTGAGATCCGAGCCTTCATAAGGGGATTGATACTAAATCATAAATTCTCACCCCTTTTCTTTCTATGAGTGTGTTTCCCAATCTGCTACATTCTAGAATTTGTCTTTTGACCATTTCAAGGCGAAAATTGATTTGCATCATGTAAAAAGATTTGGGGAATTTAGGTATTTTTCTGGCCTCAGAGTTGTTTGTCGAATTTATCCATTAGTTGCCCCATTTGAGCTTATTTGTTATATTTTTTTTCTTTGGTACCCAGATATAATTTTTCTTTTTTTTGTGTTTGTGGTAACCATTTGGAATTAAATGTGGAGCAACTATTGAAAATTACAATTTCGCCCAATACTTTTAGTTGTCTATCTTGTCAGGATGAAAAAAAAAACAAAAACAAAATAGGAGTTTTCATGTACTTACCTTTTCCTCCAAAACAAAAATGAAATAAAAAAGGGAAAGCAAGAAGGAGGAAACGGCACAACAAAAGAATGAAAGAGCTGTTGCGCCCGAAAAAGTCCCTGAGGGAATCTTTCTTCGTTTACAACTTTTTGAAAATGAAGTCGCCACCAATATTTTTTTATCAGGAAAATATTGAAGAAAAACCTTTTGAAAAGCGGATGGCCTTTTGGAAAACCGGAAGATTTGGGTTCGGGGGTCGGTTAGGCATAGGGAAGGTTTTAGCACCCCACGCCTCCTTTCTACCGAAAGGGAACCTTTAATTAAATGTGTGGTTTTAAGTGCTGATTTGGAAAATACTTAAATTTGCCCCTTTTTTTAAAAGAGGATGAAAAGACTTAATGAAAATTTTTATTTTTGGCAAAAGTGTTTGTTTTTTTTTAAAGGAAAAAAAAAGGGTTTTAGTTTATTGTGCTTGACGGAGGATATCCGCTCCTACGTATCTCCCGGTGCGATGGAGAATTCAAAGCTACGTAGTTCTGGTTTTTTTAAAAAGGTTTTGTTTTTTTTTATTCGAGTGTTCGCGATGACCAAACAACAACGGTTTAGAGTGGTCGCACTACTAACTCTTTTGAAAATGAAATTATCATTAACAACCAAACGGCAACGGCGCGAGTGATCATTAACGATAATCGGTTTTGCTTTTGATTCGAGTGTTCGCGACGACCAAACAACAACGGTTTAGAGTGGCCACGCTACTAACTCTTTTGAAAATGAAATTATCATTAACAACCAGACGGCAACGGCGCGAGTGATCATTAACGATAATCGGTTTTGCTTTTGACGATCAAAAAAGGCTTTCGCAATCGAATTGATTTTTGGTTTGTGAGACATTTATCCATCATTGGGAAAAAAGGGTTTGTGAAGAGAAAGAAGAAAAAAATAAATAGATGCATAAATTTACTTAAAGGAAATGAACAAAATTTAAGGAAAAAAAGGAAAAAGGGAGGTGCAATAGTAAAATGGGGGTGCAAGTTATAGGAGGCTGTATTATCAAAAATGGGGTGTAAACAGCGAGGAGGGTTGTATTTTTAAAAAATGGGGTGCAGAAATCAGGGAATTGTTCCAACGGGCTGTGTAAATGCTGGGCTCTTTAAAAGGGGTTAAGTTATCAAAATTAGGGGGTGTGGGGAAAAAGGAAGCCCAGTTCGCATAGGAGGGCCCAGTTAGCGAAACTGAGCTTAAGTGACAAAAAGGGCCTTATGCTTGAGCCTGGGGGGTGTAAATAGCAGTTTACTTGTTTTAAAAAATGTTTTATTTACCACTCTTTTTTACTAAGGAAATGCTTTTCTGTTTTTTTTTCTTTTGGGATTCTTTTGTTATTATTTTTTGGTTGAGATGATTTTTGGTTGAAAAAAATAAATAAATAAATAAATAAATAAATAAATAAATAAAAGAATAAATCATAAAAATCAGTTTATCTCAACTACCCTTTATTAATTACTAGGAAATGTTTTTTTGTTTTTAGAGTTCTTTTGTCATCGTTTTTTTGGTTGAAATAATTTTTGATAATGAAAAATTGCCTTAATCATTTTTATAGAAAATATTGGGTTTATGATGCTAATGACAATCATCATATTTGTTGTTACAATGCATTAATACATTTCCACAAATTATGGCACTCCCAAATAAACAACAAAATCGTGGTCAACAAATTATGACATTATGAGACTTGGTCTATCAAAATAACATAGAAGATCATCAACAAATCCACAAATTTCAACATCCAAGTATACATACAGCAAACATAACTTGCAAGGAGTATGAAATAAAAGATGTAAATAGTACAATAGGTCATGAAAACGAAAAAGAAGACTAAGGTAGAGGAATTACCACAAAGCTTGAGTAAATAATCCTTCCTCTTGGATCTCACATAAAAGAATAAAATTAATTTTGATGATAGTTTTAGTAAGAGAAACAAAAAGGAAAAAAAATGAAGAACTCTCTCTTTCTCTTTCACTCAAGTATTTCAAGCAAGAAAAAAAACTGATTTCGCTTCTTGCTCCAAGATCTCCACCCACGTTCGGATCTTCCTCCCTCTTGCTCTTAAACACCAACCGAAAACCTCCCCCTTTCTTCAAGGATTTGGCCCATATTTATACTAACAAAACCGAAATCGTAGTGGTGTGCTTTGTCTTTCGTTTTTTTCACTAAACCTTGTGTATAGATCCGTTTGCGTGTGAGCCTTGGAGAAAACGAAGTGGAAAGCATGTTTCCTTGGATGAACCCGTGAGCTTTTGAGTGACCAACGGCCTCCTTGTGTGGTGATGCCAAAAATGGCGATTTCGTGGGAGAGGAGAGAAAGAAGCACCAAAAATGGTGATTTCATGAGAGGATGTGAAAGGAAAAACGTGTGGAGATGGAGAAGAGAAAGAGGACGGCTAGGGTTTGATGGGAGAGGTGGAGGTGATGTGTTTTGGAGGTTGTGTGAGAGAAAGGAGATGGAGGGAGTGTATGAGAGAGAGAGAAAGGGGTCGTAGGGGGGAAGAAAGAATGAGGGAGGAAATGTTGAGTGTGAATGGGAGAAAGAGAGAGGAAGTGTGTGTGGTGAGAGAGTGATGTGATGGATGCGTGTATGGGGAAGTGGAAGATGGGGAAGTGGGATTGTGAGTTCCAAGGAGGGAATAAAGGGGAGTGGGTCGACTTTGACCATGGGATAATAGGGGTGAATGTGGCTCATTTTTGGGTAAAAGGGGGAGAGTGAATGTGGTCAAGTTTTAGGGTTAGGGGGGTGGAATTCGAATTAGGGTTAGGAGAGGAGGGAAATTAGGGTTTTGGTGAGTTGGGTTATGGGTTGGATATGGGTTAGGGTTAGGATATGGGTTAGGCGAATTGGGTTAAGGTTTGGTGGATGAATGGGCTTTAAATGGCCCAATCCTGATTGCACCTCTATATTTTTTACAGACCCCCCCTATGCTCCTTTGCCTATTTTATTTTGATACTCTTAATTATTATTTTTTTTCAAAGATTAAAACTTGTAGCAAACTAAAATAAAATAAAACATGGCATGAAAATAAAATAATTATTTTTATTAAAAATAAATAAAATTTCTTATTTTTGGATAGGACAAAATTAGGGTATTACAAGAGCCAAAGGGCAAATCCAAAAAAAAAAACAACAAAAGAGTCTACTCAAGAGAAAAAGAAAATCAAAAAGAGTTGACTCAATAGAAAAAGAGTGAAGAAGGAAGTGAAATTAATTTGGAGTTTGGGCAAAATTTGTAAATTAGATAGGAGCTCCATATTTGGTTTCAAATGTTACTATTTATTTCTTTTTTTTAGCCATTTGATTATCCCTTTCTTCTTATTTCCTACCCTGCTCGACTAAACCTTGGCCCCATTACAACCCATGAAACCCCATCTTTTGCATGCATGTGAACTATTTAGTGGAGATTTGGTCAAATTACAAACATATGGTAATGTACATTTTGTTGAAACTTGAGTGTATACTTTCCCTAGTCCCTAAACACTTAGAGAGATTGTGAGCGAGTGCCCTTGTTCACAAAAATGTATTCTTCAGGGACATGAGCCTCTAATTGGGCAACCTTTTGACATCTCATTTGTGCTATATTGTCTATTGTCTGTCATTGTGCTTTTAATTTTAGATCCCTTATTTGGCTGTCTCTGTTACTTTATTGAAAAATTTATTGAGCCAGGAAATTTGCTTGAGGACAAGCAAAAGTTAAGTGTGGGGGAGTTGATCAACTCCAATTTAGTGCATTTTTAGAGATATTTTTAGGTTAGTTTTAGAGCAATTATATACTAATTATATAAATCATTAACTTAATTTGCTATTTATTTTGCAGGAAGAAAGAAAATATGAAAGAGATACAAAAGCTCATTTTAAAGCTCCTTTATATATATATATATATATATATATATATATATATATATATATATATATATATATATATATATATATATATATATATATATATATATATATATATATAAGAGATGGGAGAAGAGAAGAAAAGGGCTTAAAGCCCATGAAATAAGAAAAAGGCCACACGGCCTATTATGAGAAAAAGGAGGAGAATCAGGAATTGAAGGAAATTAGAGAATTAACAATATAAAGGGGGAGAAAGGAGCCGCGGCAATGGAGGTGAATAATAAGAAGTGCCGTACACACAGAGGGAGTGCGCAAGCAACGGTACACACGGCAAGGAGAGGAGGGAGTTTTGGTACCCGTTTTTGACACTGTGAGAGAGCTCTGGAGCAGAAAAAGGAGACTAAATTTTCAGGATCAGAAATTTCTCTATTCCGGGTTATTTTTATCTCTGTAATTTATGACTCCTAATTTTATTTTATTGTTCTCGAACACTCTGGATAGCTAAATCCTCTTCTAGGGTCTTAGGTGGATCTTGCATGTTTAGAGACTTTTTTTATGTTCTAATTTCTGGTTTGAATTCCTGTTTTTATTTTAATTAATATTGTCCTATTGTTTTTATCACATGATTAGGATTAGCTACCCTTTGCATGTTTATAATCAATTAGTTGATCAGCGACCGTACTGCAATTAGTTGGTGGACCTATAAGATAATTGGGGCTATAATTAGGGCATGACCAAACCATAATTTAGTCTTCCAATCATTCAACCTTTTTGCTCTTTATGCTTTTCCTGAATTTAAATTCTTGCATGACCAAACGAGGGTTAATTTAGGAAAAAGAATGTTAATCGCGAATGACCAAACGGATTATAGTTTTAGTAAAGGGATTGGTAATTAAGTAAAATAAGGCAATTCAGGTAGGATTAGACATAGGGGGAATCGAAGCTTGCAAGTGAAACCGTGACCCTAGACCTCTCTCCATTTATTAAATCTAGTATTTTAATTATTGTTATTTATTTCTTTTTTATTTGTTCCATTACAATTCAAATATTTGTTCGTTTAAATAATAAATAATCTCGATTAGTTTGGTACTTGCTAATTAATCCATGTGGACACGATAATCTTTTATACTACTTCTGCGGTAGAGTACACTTGCTCTAATTGTGTTTTTAACGCAACAACACACAAACACATTGCAAGCATATAAACAAACACTTAAAGCATATAACGTGGTGAGGACACTCACCGGATCAGCTTAAATCAAATAGGAAAGAATTGTTTTCCCACGCCACCCCAAATTCCTAGAAACTCAGCAACAATTCCAAGTTCGTTTAGCAGCATCTGTGAGCAGTTTTGAAACAAACCTAACTAATTCAATACTCAACTAAAACTATCAAAACAAGTGCTTAACATGAAGGTAATTTTGTCTAATTTCTAAGGGTTCATGTTTTAAACTGATACCTCAAGTATTTAGGGAGTTACGACCAAAACAATGTGACTGGATAATTTCTGTCACTATTTCGAAAATGTAACTTGTTGGTACAATTTCTCCCTCGATACTCAATGAAATCAGTTCATTCTTGTGCCTATTTTGAAGGGCTTCGTGTCTAGTTTCTAAAGAAACGGAAATGAACTTCAAATGAGGTCTGGGGAGCGATTTATGAAGGAAATACGAAGGATTGTCAAAACGGGTTTGCTGCAGAATATCTGTATGAACTCGTGTCTTCAATTTTCAACAACCATGGATCACGAAATTGAGCTCCAAAATGCTGACCATGACTCCCATTCTCATGCACAACTCTTATTCTAGCTTCCTTCCAGTTCCGAAGTTCCAATTTCACACCTAATTAGGGCATTCAAGACCAATCTTATATCTTGAAAAGAAAGTTCATGAAAAACTGTTTTCTGGAGAATTTCCGGCAACCATTATTCCTCTTCAATGCTTCATTCTTCCACGAATTTGGCACCATTACACTCATAATATCTTCAATCTTCAATCATTGATCTTTCTTTGTCTACCCTTGAGCTCCTATCTTCAATCACACTCTAAAACTATGGCATGCAAGGCCATTTATGGAGGCCTAAAGTAAGGGTTTAGGTTGATGTGTTTGGAGGTTTTTAGGAGGCTATGATTCTGATTTGTGAAGATATTGAGAGTAGAAGAGGAAGAAGAAATAATGGTAAGTGAGGTGGGGGTGTGTGTTTGAAAATGAAGATGGATAACACTCCCCCTTTTCTCCTTTTCTCCCTCTCTCGGCCATCCCTCTTTCTCTCTACCTTCTTGTCTTCTTTCTTTTGTAACTAGTGAACTTAAGTGTGTGTGTGTGTGTGTGTTAGTGGTAGCTGAAGCTAAAGAGGGAAGAGTGGGGTTTTAATGAAAATAGAAATTTAAAACTGAATTGGAAATTCCAATAATACCCCTCTTCCCTAATCTTCACTTAAATGTATAATTACCAATCACACAAACAATTCATTTATTCAAGCAAATTTGAATCATCAATTATCGACCCAAACAACAACTAAAATAATTGAAACAATTATTTTGGGATGTTACAATTAGCATAGTCCCTTCATACTTTTTTTGTCTATTTTTACTTTTTGTCAATAAAATTTAAGGGGAGTACTCTTTTTTCTTTTTATGTTTTTTCTCAATGAGGGTTCTGCATCAAAACAATGGCGGATCTTCTAAGGCGCTGGGAAGGGTCATGGCCCTCTCCAGATTTTTCTTAAACATAAATAAATATGATATAGAAAACAATAATGCTTAATGTATCTATAATTTTTGTTGCGCGTATAAAACATATTCTATGACTGATGTGTTAAGACTCTCACATCAGATGTGATATGATCTGAAAAAGAATATATAAGTGGGAGACATCTTTCACATTTCAAGCCGGTTTTGTAGGATTGAGTTAGACACAACCCAATTTCTAAAATGGTATCAAATTTGGAGGGTTTTGGAGGAGGTCAAAAAAATAAACTAGGAAAGGGGTTTGAGGAATATTCTTTTTCTCCTCGTTACTAAAGAATTAACACTACTAGTCTCATCTCCACCCATATTTTTTTTAGATTCCTGCATCGTTGTTGTTGTTATTGATTTAGCATTCTTCTCATTGCAATTTGTAATTATACACTTCTTTTTGTGTGGGAAGTTGGAACAGCATTCCATAAAATAATAAGTGAGAAAAAATTATGATAAACTTCAACAACAACTTTTCTTTCCTCTTGTGAAAAGATAAAATAGTAGGAGATGAAAAACATAAATTATCTATTTAGTAGTTATCTATTAGTCATATTATAAATTTATAAATAATCTATGATTTCAGATATAATTTTATTTATATTCTTATTTAATTAAATAAAAGAAAGTACATTTTTACATTTGTTATTTTTATCTAGATAACACATAAATTTACTATTTTTTTGTGTTAACTTTTCAATAAAAAGTTATTATTTGCCCCCCTCAATAAAACATTTCAAGCCCCGCCATTGCATCAAAATATTTTAACGAGGTTCAATATCACTTTCTTTTACTTAAAAAAGTTAAGGTCTAATGTAGTTTTTAAACGTTAAGATTAAATACAAAAAAAAAACTACTACCCACAATATATACAAATTGTGCGGGTTGAGCCGGACCATATGTACATCTTTTTTTGGTGTTTAGATACATAAAAAAACAAAAAAAAAAATCGAAAAAAGCTAAAGATCTAGAGCTTCTGCTGCAAGAAACATACAAAGACCATCAGGTGGTGATAACTGATAACCAAGTGGTAACAATTAAGTTTTTTCGTATAAAGTAATAAAAATAAAAACTAGTAAGAAAATTAGAAATAAAAAGTTAAATTGTTTCTATTATTTTTACTAAATTTAGTGATGAAAGAATTAGAGACAATTTTTTATGAATTAATTTTTTGCTAAATCATGATATATTATATTATGATTCAATTTAGGTATATTATCAAAACAATTAACATAAATTTAAATATTCATAGGTGCGGGAATTAATTTAGATATTCATGCCTTAAAATAAAAGTAATGTGACGGCGGATGAAATCGTTTTTGCAGTCTTCTTCCCACAGAATTTCCAGACATATTTTTATCGTAGTTTTTCTATAAAAACTTTTATTTTGTAGTTAATGACGGCTCCCACCAGGAACCCGCCAATTTTATTTTATTTTTAAGATTAGGAACCCACCAGAATTTAGATATGATCATCTTTTTTCTTTCCCACGAAAGTAGATTAATTGACGAGCTAAAAAATATGAAGGTGTTGGAGGACCCCACCCTTAACTAATTATTATCCACTAATATTTAGTTAAAAAAGCTTTTCTTAAATTCAAATACAATTAAGCATACATATCAGTTTACTTGGTGTTCATTATTTCCCGTACCTTTTATCGTAAGAATTGCTAATAGATTTCGTTTGGAGATTGTCTCTGTTTATAATGTTCTCCATTATTATAGTTTTGAAAAAATAAATGTGATTGACGGGATGCTATCATAAAAAAGTGGAGGTTAAAGCTAAAGCAGTGAAGCTATGCATGCGATTATATATGATTAACATCTTGTCAAATAATTAGAAAACCTTTGAGACGTATGCATCTAATGTTTTGGACCTATAAAGATCACTTGGATTTCAATACAATACAAGCATCTTGAGTTTGACAAATCAGGTCAATTAAAACAATTAATCCTTCCACCACAACAGAAAAGGCCATCAGGGGCGCTTTTTTTTATCCATTTGGGGCGTTTTTGGGCGCCCCTAAAGCTTGCGCTCTTGTAGGTGGTGACCAACTGGAGCGCTTGTAAGAGGCGCCCCTGATGGCCATAGCGCAGGTGACCAACTGGAGCGCTTGTAAGAGGCGCCCCTGAATTTCAAAGGACAAAGGACATCAGGGGCGCTTTTCCTAAGCGCTCCTGATGCTATATTTTTTTTTTTAAAATTCTTTTTACCAAATCTAACCAGTTCCAAATCTAACCAGTTCCAAATCAAACCTGCAGCAACAACAACCTAAAATAACCAATTGAATTGGGGGATCAAATTTTCAAACCAGCCAATTCAAAATCAAATTCCAAATAAAAAACTTATAAATGCATCTAATATCCATACATAGAGAGAACAAAAATAATATGACATCCAATGTAGCAACAAAATTTACATGTCCACAAAGTAGCAACAAAATTTACATGTCCACTTATTGAGTACAAACAAGCTACCCAAAATGAGAAAAAAAACAAGCTACCCAAAATGACTTGAATTTCGATTTTGATTAATCAAAGAAGCAATATAATGACTCCACTCGCCTTTGACCTCAGTAAGTATGTCATCAGAAAATGGAGCTCCAACCTCGTGTCCTGGAAAATACTTCCAAAATAAAATAAAATAAAATAAAGTTAGAACTAAGTTGTTAAATGCTTGATATGGAATTGCTAGCTTATCAAAAAAGAAACTATATAAATTACATACATTTAGGGGAATTTCCATTTGTATGTCAGTGATTATGTCCTTCATATACTTCATAACGTAATATCCACAATCAACATTGTTTGGTTGTCTCGGACACTACAAATCAAAAAAAAAATTAATTGTTAAAATGCGAGCAAAATTTACATGGATAAGAATAATATTGATTATAAACTTACCTTTATTACTATCCAATTTGTTTTATTGTTCCCACCTCTAGTCCTAACCTCATTTGATGCCCAAAAAGTTGCCAAACAACTGAAACATCATACATATAACTATATTAATTAATCGAAATAGATACATAATTAATATTGAAATATGCGATGTATCTAAATACACACCTTTCAAACATTCCTCTCATCATGGCGTGTTTGCTATAATCACCGTGACACGAATCCAAATAGAAAATTCTATTTCTCCTAGCATCAATCACCAACAATACCCAATGTACACTACCAAAATATTTCGATAATTAAATAAATAAGACATTTTTGAAAAAACACATTATATATATATATATATATAGAGAGAGAGAGAGAGAGAGAGAGATTAAATTTCTTACCCTCCTAAGTTAATGGGTGCTAAAAACCAGCAATCACAGCTGCTTTCAAGTGCCGAAGCCAAGCGTGTATTGATATAGGCTTTTATCGCTTCCTTGCTTTCTTTAACCGCTTCCTTCACGTCCTGAAGTTGCTTTTTTGTCATTTTTTTGTCAATATGAAGGTTGCGTAGAAAAGTACGTTCGGGATCCAAAAATATAAATCTTTGTCTTTGTTCCATGGTGCTCAAAATCACATGGTACAAATACCTATAGTTAAAATGTAGACAAATAAATTAACATATGATAATAAATGTAATAATAATAATAATGACGAGTTGTAAAAAAATAACAACGATAACAATAATGATAATAATTATACCTGATATATATTTTAATAGTAGCCGCAGACGCCCACTTGTGCTCATATACCTCTTCAAGTTCTTGATTTGAAAGGAAAATTGTGTCGGCAACTCCGAAGAATTTGGTAGAACCAACATATTAGGTAGAATTTGTTTCACATTTAATTTGAAGAGCCTTTTTTTTAGTACATATTTGAAGAGTATTTTAATTGTAGTTTCTGTTATATTATTCATTCACTTATAAGTTATATCTAAACCTATACTTCATATTTCCTAGAAAGCGCCCCTGATGATGGCGCCCTTTTTTAACAATTCTGTTGTAGTGTTCCTTGATGTTGGTGTTAGTTTGATAAATTTCCAATTTGATGTTTGTTGGCTACTAGAAGTAGGAATTTGATTTGATGTTAAGGGTTTATATTTTTAATAGCAGTTTTTGTTTTGTACCATATCTCCGACCTGGTAGGTGATCCGAGATAGTAGGTAGTTGTAAGTCTTGATCAACAATGTTCCGATCCGACCCAGGGGTGTGGTACCTGCAAAGACACTCTGATGCTCAAGTCAGGAAGTGAGTCAAGTACAGGTCAGAATATGGGTGAGATCATGTACCTTGAATGCTTGCATTGAATGTTTATTTATAGGGTCAATGTGAGGTTTGACCTGATTGATCAGAACCGTCTGTTCCAGTGCTTAGATCTTAGCCATTGGTTAATGGATCTGCTTTTGATAATGGACCACACTATTTGCGGATTGGGCCCAACCCGTAACAGTTGCCCCCCAAGTCGGGTCGCCTGTGAGGCAATCTTGACTTGTAAGCTTATCCGATCTTGGGGTTACCAGGGTCTTGTTTCGAGTTGTGATCCTTCCGGGATTTCGTATTATGAAGTCATCAGTGTGTGACGAGATGGGGGCGACCATTGAGTGACTCGAGGTGCCAGTTTAATGATGGCGCTTCGATTTATGCGTCTGTCATTTAATGTTGCTGATTGGACATGTCGTTCGATGGCAGCTGGTGTAATGATGACGCATCGTTTCACACGCGCGTCATTGATGTCATTGATTGGACGTGTCTTCGTTTTCGGCCCAATCAGTGACCCTTGGCCCACTATAAATAGGGGTTCAGCCCCTTTATTTGGACTGCTGTTTCTGGATTTGCTCTGACTATCGGTCCTGACATCGGCATTCCGAGCTTCAGTTTTATTGTTTTCGAGCTAGTAGATCGTGGCGAGAGTCCATCCGTTCCAGTGGAGTGAGATTGTGAGGCTTCGCAAAGAAATTTGGCTTCGTCAAGCTTCTGGTAACCGAGGTTAGTATATTTACCTTGCTTTTTATTTTGGTCGGGACTTCCGCCTATCCGCTTTTATTTACACATTGCATGCCCCCATTCCTACAGGTCCAAACTGGCGAGGACGAAACAAACCCTTAGGGTCGCCTCAGATAACCGCCTGCAGTTAGCAAAATTGATGCCTTCCGATTCAGATATCCTGAAGGATAACCGTCTCAACAACGCGCCTACTATGCCCGAGGTTCAAAAACAACTAGGCTCGGCTCCCACGAGTGATGAAGCAGAGGACGATCTTCGAGCTGATGACCATTCTCCGGCAGATGAAACAAATGAACCAGATGCAGAGGACGATCTTCAGGGCGATGATCAAATTCCCGAAGATCGAACAAACGAACTAGATGTGGAGGAAGTTTCAAACGAGAATCGTCATGTTGACGTTGTGCTAGTTGAGTCGGATTCCTCCGATGCTGTTCAGTCCGGGGAGGAACAAGGGAGCTCCAAATCTCGAGAATCTGGAGATACAAAGTCCGATTCCGAAGCTAGTTCCGAAAGTGGGGAAGAGAGTCGGAACAATGACGATGTTGAAGATGGAGACCGGAGTAATGATAACGACGAAGGAGAAAGTCGGAATATCGAGGTGGCCAGAGATAGGTATTCCAGCAACGGGGTTGGGGCGGTCGACGTTCCCCTCTTGATGCCCTTGTCAACCCCTCGGGAATATTCTTGGGTTTCTGAGTATTTTCTACAAACTCGGTCTCAGTTCGTGGCTTGAAGTGATATGAGCAGGATCGTCGACAAAATCTCGGGTCATAAGGGGATGATCTGGACCGCAGAGGGGGATGAAGAGAGATCAGCATGTAGCTGTTTGGGCTTCTGCCCTTAAGTTCGTGATGTATGATGACGATCTCGGACATGAATATCCGACCTCCGTTCACTTCCCTTCAGCAATCAGTTTCGGGCACGCTGAACTTGGCTCCTTCTCAACTACACCCCAATGCGTGGGCGTTTCTCCGAGCCTTCAAACTGGCGTGTCTTCATCTAGAGAGAACATTGTCGGTCAATTTGTTCGAGATCAACAGGAGGCATGAGGACGAATCAGAAGATCGCTATGAGCATGTGAGCCTCCGTTCGAGGAGAAACACTAAGATTTTCAGGCCTTTTACTGATTCTTTGAAGGGAAAGTGGAAGGATAAATTCTATTTTGTTGATCCCGTCAACTCTGAGGCTATAGATTACGTTGGGATGTTCAACGAGGATGGACAGTCTTTGGAGTCCACTAAGTTCCCCATTGGTTGGAGTCTCGCCCACTACAGTCGTAGACCCCCGCTGCATATACTGTGAGTGAGTCGAGGTTGAATGAGGTCGAAAAAGTAACCAAGAATATTCGGATCCACTGTGTCGATCAGATTCCTTACACCAATCCCGCGTTCAGGGGTTTTAATACTGAAGCTTTGATTAGGGCCGGTACTAAATCAGCGGTCTCAAGGGCATTAGGTAGGACCAGATTTATCTATTCATTTCAATTTTATTTCTCCAAGTTTTCTAACTCATCTCGATTTTTGTTTGTTTTGCAGATAGGATGTCGACTGAAAAGTTCGCCTTCATGAGGCTTTTGGCTGAGAAGAAAGCCAACCAAGGGATGAGCAGTTCCGAGGTTCAGGCGACCCACAGCAGACCCCTCGGCATGAAGATGTTGTGAACACCACTCCTGTTAACACTGTGACGTCAGGACTTGGAGGATCGTGAGGCCGGCCTTCTCCACCGGAAACGACAGCAAAACCTGATGTAGTCAAATCGCCTCCCTCCAATAAATGTTTCTTCTTCTCAGCACCAAGGAAAAAGGGTGTGATCCGATCAAGGAAGCTCTCCCAAAGTCTCCAAGAAGGGTCGTTATGGTGGAAAGGATACAAGGAAAAAGCACAAATTAAATAGCATCTCCGTGGGATGGCGAGTTCTTGAAAAATAACTTTGAGAAGTACTGTGCCGACTCAGTGGAAGCATCGGTGCAAGTTTTTAGGCACTTGGCCGACATCTCCAAGTCGCAGAGAGAGGAAGCTGAAAATCGGGCCAAAGGTAAAATAGGAAGTCAAAGTCTCCTTCTTTCACTGCTTTTGTTGACTATGCTCTTAACTTGTACTATTTCTTTTTCTTTTTCTTCAGATTCCCTAAAGGCGAGAGATGAAGAATGAGCTCGGACGGATGCAGCCCAAAAAAAGTTGGAGGAGACCTCTGCCACTCTGAAGAAAGCACATGACGACCTTTCCGATCTCAAAAAGGAGAAGGAAGAGCTAGTGACTAGGGGTGGACAAACGGTCGGTTTTAGCGGATTCGGGTTGAAAATGGTCAATCCGGCACAAACCAAGAAGTGTAACAACAGGTCCATTTCTGATCAGCAAAAGATTCGGACAAAACAGTTTCGGTTTGACAGGTTTAATGGATTACACGGGCGGGTTTAACGGGTTGGTTCAAAATGGCTTCTATCTAGTTTTTTGGAACATAACTACATTAAAAAGACCAAAAAATGAAGGAAAAAAGGAAACAGATGAGGAAGCAAAGCATCGCACTGTCCTCTGTAATTTTACTTTACTGGAAGTTGAAGGCTTGAACAAGGAGAAGAAGAACATGACACAAAAGTATTTCATATTATTTTATCAATAAAAAATTAACCAAGTTGTGAAGTTGTGAAGTTTGAAAAGTTGAAGGGAAAAGACAAGAAGTACCGTGGCACGGGGAAAAAGTAGAAAGCAAAGTAAGAAAAAACAAGAATAGTGTGTGACAGACTGACATTGAAAAGTTGAGTTGTGACAACACTGTGATTGACTCAAGTAACGTACTAATGTGTAATTCGGTCGGTTTCGGATCCAACTGGATTAAAAATTTTGGGACCGAAACCGCCCATTTTTACCCAATTTAAATCGTTTTTGTCATTTATAGGCTCGACAGTCACACCAACCCGCCCGTTCTTGCCGTTTTTGGCTCAGATTTTCGGTTTTCCGGGCGGGTTGAATTTTTTGTCTAACCCTACTAGTGACTGAGAGAGGACTCGGCTAATGGTAGGGTTCAAGAGCTTGAGCTTCGATTCACAGAGTTGAAAAATAAGGAAAAACAAGCCGCTGAGTCGATTCTGACCCTTCAAAGTCGGAATTCCGAGGTCGAGGCTGAGCTGAAGAAAGCTAGAGAGGAAAGGGCCAATCCCAGCTCGGACCCTCAAGGCCGACTTGCTGAATTTGAAGCTGAGCTGAAGATCGTTAAAGAGGCAAAGGTTAAAGGCGACGAGCTGGCATCCGATACTGCGGATGATGGCTCTTGAGATGGTCGGGGAAGGTTTTGCTAAGGCCCTTGCTCAGGTCGCTCTGCTCCACCCTTCATTATCTTTTGATAAAAAGATATTGAACGTGGATCATGACTTGGTTGAGGGTCGGATTGTTAAGACCGACCCTGTTACCAAAGAGCGCTCCATAGTCTATCCCCCTCCTTCTGATGCTTAGTTTAAGATTGCTCCTTTTCTGTAAAGGTGTCGGGCTCGTATGGGAGTCGGCTTCATTTTTTGTAACTAGTCACAATCTTGAACTTGAGGACCTGGCCGTATCCGGAGTTGTTTGTAATATTTTGCACTTTGATTGGTTTTTATTTCAACCTTATATTACCTTGATTGGTTTTTATTCCGTGCGTATTTATGCTTGTGTTTATTTTACAAGTCATTTATGTCGCCTTCAGGACACTTTACCAGGACTCGACCCAGATTGGACTCGTCCTTAAGGGTTATGGCAACCTCGGTCATTGGTCTTTGCGGATTTGAATCCCAAAGACCTTAGTATCCCTTGGGACATCTTTTCGGGACTCGACCCAGATCGAACTCGTCCTAAACGGGTTGCGACTACCTCAGGTCGCTTGCGATGTGGAACTTTTTGGGAGATCGATTGATCGGTCTCGGGTTGCTATCCTTTGTTTGACCACGGCTTCCTCGAAGGAGGCTCTACCTCGGACTTCATCCACGAGGTCGAGCTCTTCCCTTAGGGCCTGGTTATTGTCCTCTGGGGACTTTGGATTTGTTGTTCTCCAACTAAGTTCTCCGACTTTAACCGGAATGACCGCCTCGCTTCCATAGGAGTGCCGGAAACGACGTTTCCTCCGTAGAGCTTTGTGGGGTGGTTCGGTAAGCCCATAAGACATAGGGCAACTCTTCAACCCTGTTCCCTTTAGCATCGTCTAGCCATTTCTTCAGGCCATTGAGGATTACCTTGTAAGCTGCTTCGGCCTACCCATTGGTATGGGGGTGCTCTACCGAGGTGAAACGATGTTTGATCTTAAGATCGGTCATGTGTTTCCTGAAACCTTTGTCAGAGAACTGGGTTCCATTATCAGTTATGACTACCTCGGGGATCCCGAACCTGATCATGATGTTTTTCTTGAAGAATTTTATGTAGTTTCTTGCGCTAATAATGGCTAATGGTTCGGCTTCGATCCATTTAGTGAAATAATCCACCGCTACAATTAAGTACTTGACCTGGCCAGGGGCAGTCGGGAATGGTCCCAAGAGATCTACCCCCCCACCAAGCAAAAGGCCATGAGGAGGTAACGCTGGCCAGCTTGGTAGGGGGCGCCACATGGACATTGGCATGGATATGACATTTCCGGCACTTCTTTACATGGTTCCTAGCATCGGCCTCCATGGTCAGCCGGAAATAGTCGGCCCTTAAGGCTTTCCGAGCCATCGATCTGCCCCCGAGGTGCTGTCCACAAATGCCTTCGTGGATCTCAGCTAGCACGTAGTCTGCTTCCTCTCCTTCAGCAATGGCAAGAAGAGGCTCCTCTTATAGAGGGTCCTATTTATCACGGAGAAGAATGACGCCTTTCTCCTGATCTTCTTGGCTTCTTGGGAGTCCGTAGGCTCGGCCCCCAACTCAATATACTCCATGATTGGTGTGATCCAACTCCTGCTTTCCTCTAGCACACATATGGACGAAGTGAACTATGGGTCTGTATAGACGCTGGGTTTGTGGAGTACTTCCTGGATAACGGAACGGTGATTTCTGAGAATTTTAATGCTGGCGAGTTTGGACAAAATGTCTGCCCTCTGATTTTCTGCTCTTGAAACGTGCTTTAACGTCGGCGGACTCGAAACGAGCTAGTAGATCTCGGACTTGAGTTAAGTATTTCTGTAAAGTCGGATCCTTGGTCTCATACTGCTTCCCGATCTAGGAGACTACTAGCAAAGATTCGGTGTTCAAACAGACCCGAGCAGCTTAGAGGTCAATCGCTAAACGTAGTTCTGCAATGCACGCTTCGTACTCCGCTTGGTTATTCGAAGTTTGAAATCCGAAAGTGAGGCATACCTTGATCACAACGCCGACGGGGCTTTCCAACATCAGACCGGCTCTGCTACCTTTTGGGTTTGGGGATCCGTTTACGTGTAAGATCCATACATCGCTCTCATTCGGCATAGGTCATTTCTGCGACGAAGTCATCGATGACTTCGGCCTTCATTGCTGCCCGGGATTCGTTCTTGATTCCGAACTCCGAAAGTTCGACCGCCCATTTAATCATTCTTCCTGCTAGATCTGGTCGGTGTAGGATTTGCCATATAGGATGGTTAGTTCGTACCACCACCTGATGGGCGACGAAATAAGGTAGCAGGCGGCGTGCTGCAATGATTAAAGCGAGGGAGGTCTTCTCAATTTTTTGATATCGACTCTCTGATCCTTGCAGGGATTTGCTTACAAAATATACCGGACTTTGACCGGACTCCGTCTCACGGACCAAAACTGCACCCAACGCCTCTTCCGAGATTGCTAGGTACAGGTTTAAAGTTTCTCCCTTGTTGGGTCGGGTTAGGATCGGCGGTTCAGATAGCACATTTTTGAGTTGGGTGAGGGTCCTCATCCCGCTCTGGGGTCCATTTAAATTCTTCTTCCTTCTTAAGTAATTTGAATAGTGGAAGTGATTTGAAGGCAGCATTTGAAATGAAACGAGATAAGGCAGCGATCATGCCATTGAGTTTTTCAAATTCCTTTTTAGAAGTCAGTGTGCGCATCTCGGTCACAGCCCGACATTTATCTGGGTTGGCCTCGATTCCTCAGTTCTGTAAGGTAGAACCCGAGGAATTTTCCAGCTCGGACCCCAAAGGTGCATTTTTCTGGATTCAGGCCTCATGTTATTCTTCCGAATTTCAGCGAATATTTCTTTAAGATCTGCCACGTGGAGACTCTCTCTTTCACTCTTTCGCAATCATGTCGTCGAGGTAGACCTCAATGATGCGTCCGATTTGGTTTGGAAAAACTTCGTTCATCATTCTTTGGTACGTGGCTCCGGTGTTTTTCAAGCCAAAAGGCATAACCCGGTAACAAAAATTTCTGCGGTCAGTCATGAAGGCGGTCTTCTCCTAGGTCAAGAGGGAACATCAGAATTTGATTGTAACCGGAATATGCGTCCATAAAAGACAATAAACGAAAACCCGAATGATTATCGACGAGGCGATCGATACTCGGAACAGGAAAGGCGTCCTTTGGACATGCCTTATTAAGATCGGTGTAATCAACGCACATACGCCACTTTCCATTGCTTTTCTTAACCAGTACAGGGTTGGAGAGCCAAGTTGTATACTTGACTTCCTGTTACAAAGTTTGCATTAATTAAATCTTGCACGACTTTCGCAGCGGCGGCCGCTTTTTCTCCACTCTGAGCTCTTTTTCTCTGGGCGACCCACTTCGCATCGGGGTTGACAGCGAGCTGGTGACAGGCGACCTCCAGAGGAATTCCAGGGCATGTCCTCAGTAGACCACGCGAACATGTCAGCATGGACCTTTAGACGTTGTGCCAATTTCGCCTTCTCCTCTTCGAAAAGATCGGCTCTGATCCTCACTGTTTTAGACGGGTCATTCCCTAGCTGGACTTCCATAAACTCCCCGTCAGGCTGAGGTCGCTTGATTCATCTTTTCAGCTCTCGGGTTAGATCATCATCATTCTCTTCTTCCGAGCTATCAGAATCGTACTTAGCATCCAGGTCTGTTACGTTTACATCAGCAGAGTTGCTGTTTCCTTTCTTCTTCGCCTCTCTCCGACCTTCTTCAGGGGGATCCCCTTTCTCCCCAGCCTTCTTGTCCGCCTTCATGTGTAGATAAAAACACCTCCTAGCGGATTCCAAGTCGGCATTGAGGGTGATGACATTGTTGCAGAGAGAATAAAACTTCATTTTTAGGTGGACAATGGAAGTTACCCCTCTGAGCTTTTCGAGAGTCGGTCTACCGATGATGAAGTTGTAAATCGAGGGACAAGGCAAGATGAGGAACTTGGTTTTCACAATCCTAATCATCGGTTCCTCTCCATAGGTGACCATCATCTCTAAATGACCAAGTGTTAAGACTTTGGCAAGTGTACCAAATGTCGTCGCAAGTAATAAAATACGGTGAGTAACCGGTCGATTCCACAGGGATTGTGTTTTATTATCAATAGGCAAGTAAATTAATCCTTAGACGTAATAGTTGGACGAAAAGTGAAGTAACGGTAAAACAAAGCAAACGTCTGTAAACAATAAAATAAAAGTGATTAGGGGTCGAATCTTCTCCCCTCACCTATCCTATGATCCTTCAGTTAATCTCAAATTGGTTGTTTAAATTACCAGATTCAATTCACAAAATTAGGTTAAGGACAATCCCTTGCCTCAAAACCCCTTTTACCTAATTGAGAAACCCTAATCCCTTAGGTGATTCATGCCAACAGGTAAAGCAATAAACGCAAGAAATAGAGAATTCACATATCCAATCCCATATTCCTATGGTGATCACAAGTATGTGATCTACTACCCCGTATCAAGAATGTAACCCATATCCCTATGTGATCACAAACCCTAATTCATTACAACTAGCATATGTAGAAGTAAAGCATTACACAAAGAGGCATAGACTTATGATAAATTAACCAAACAACTGAATCAACCATAACAAAGTAATCAATAGATAGGTTTGGGGAGAGTCATCTCTCCCTAATCAAAACAAACTACATGGACAACATCAAGGAAAGAGAAGATAGAAATAAGGAGAAGTTACACATAGAGGAATCCATGAGAAGTCTTCAAAACCTTGTTCCCAAGTGATTAGAAGCTCCCAAAAACGCCCCCAGCTGCTGCTCCAAAGTGTGGTTCAGATCCCAAGACGAAGTCCCGTGTAAAATTCCTGAAACTGCTTTAAAAACCCTAATTTTCACGCACCATCGCGACGTGGCCCGTGTCCGTCGCGTCGCGACAAAAGACAGAAGCATCAGGCATCGCAAAACTGCTTCAGGTCGCGTCGCGAACCCTCCTGGTCGCGACGCGAAAAAAAAAACAGAAAGTTCTGGCTTGCAAAATTCCTCCTGGTCGCGTCGCGAACCCTCCTAGTCGCGACGCGATATTGAACAGAAATCAAATCCCTCCATTTTGCTGCATATCCGGGCAAGTGTATGGTTCGCCGAATGATGCCACAACCAATTTAGAGGTCTTCAAGTCTCATTTAGCTCCGAAAGTGAAGGAATTACTTACAAATGAACTTCCTACTACAATTATCTACAACTAGGCTAAATCCCCAGATAATGACTGTGATACAATGAAAAACCTGCACAATTGGTCCTAAAAATACATAACTTACATCATATGATTGAGAGTCAACAGAACCCCAAACTTAAACTTTTGCTTGTCCTCAAGCAAACAATCAATTCAGACTGTGGCTGTTTTTTCTATTTAGCTGTTACATATAATACATCAACCTTAAACACATCAGCACATCAACTATCATCATCAATCTAATACAGTGGCAGGACAACTGAATTGGAAATACCGAATCATAAGCAGGCAGCATTCTCAAGTTTTCTCTGTACGCACATCTCACCAGTGTTTCACTCTTGAGGTGTTTCGGGTATTCACTCAATTCACAGTACCTGCATCATCGTTTCATAGGCTTGATAGAGTTCTATATCATTCTCGACAAATGAAATGCATACACACATTTTGAGGACTTTAAAGGTTATAGCGGGGCTTAGGTAAAGGGTGGATACATTTGGATAAGTAGGTTGCACTTGGAGTTAGGCCTACCTCTCTTTTTGTCAATTTCACGCAATACTCACCCATTTTCCCAAAGCATTTAACAAAACAAGAGAAGGATTTAATTTATTTATTTTTCTCCTTTTTTTTTTGATATGTATATATATATATATATACATATATATATTTTTTTCTTTCTTTCTTTTCTTGTTCCTTCTCTTGTATACCACCCCAAACTTATATTGTTGCTATTCCACGAGCAACCCCAAACTTAAAAATTTCCCCACTCTCACGGCTTTTGTTACCTAACTCCAAGTTAAGAATTAACTAGGCTATGATTGTTAGAGAAACAGCATACAATTTTTAACAATAGGCTCAGAGGGGCTAGCAGAGGATAAACATTAATTAGGTGTGGTTTGAAAGGCTCAGGGGTGCCAAAAGAAATGCCTCAGTGTGTATGAAAATCAAATGCAAAAAAACAATTAAGCACAATGTCAAGTTCTGCAGACAAATGCAGGCAAGGAATACACGCAATATATATAAGAACGTGTTTAGGCTCAAACCTCACAATTGGGATCATAGAGATGGAACTTGAGAGATGCTGCTCACAGATGATAAAGAACTTCCGCAACGTTTGTCATGACCCCTGCTATGACTTGGTGATAAAACTTGAAGTGCGAGTGTCAAAAGGAAAATGCAAACATGCGACCCCAAATGCCACACATCATCACCATTGACGCTGCTTTAACAAAACAAAAACAAAATATAGGGCAGTGGTGTCCCAATATCACAGAGTAAGTCATAATAATAAGTACAGACCAAAGTGCGAAATAGAGTCAAAATAGGGAAAAATACAACCAAAAGTGCAAAATAAAATGTCTGAATAAAAACAAGAGAATGATAAATGAGCCTCCTGCTCAAGGGAATGAAAAGTGGCGCTCACCAGTGGGTTGCCTCCCACCAAACGCTTCTTTAACGTCACTAGCTTGATGTTTGCCATCCCACTATTAAGGTGGTTGATATGACACAAAGAACACATCATCCTTCTTCTTTCGCTTCTGGGGCAGGAACATCATGAATTTGAAACATAGTTGTAGATGCTTACATACCCTTTTGAGGTGAAGGGTGATGAATAAGGCATAGAAGGAGTCTAAGTATATGTCAATCTCCTCACTTCTATCCTCCTTGCTACTTGGAAGAATAATAGGACCCATGATTTGTTGGGTTTTTTCTTGTTGGGTTTTCACCCCTTCCCCACATTGGGAGCTTTGATCTTCCCTCCAAACTACATGCTCCTCCATTTCAATCTTTTCTTCTTCCTCATCTTCCTTATCCTCCCCAGATTCTTCTTTTGTTGGGGCTTGTTCTTCTTGTTCCTCATTGGTAGTGCATAACCATGGGTAATTTTCTGATATAGTTACCCACTCATCCTCACAGTTGCACTCCACAAGATACTCCCCACAAGAATCGCAAAAGGTGCGTGTCACACATTTTCCATTCAAGTGGGGTTCTTCACAAAAATTACCGCTAAGTGAGGGTGGCGTGGACTCTATCATCACTTGCTCTTGGGGTTGGAAGAGGGTCTCGGACATTCGCAGAAACTCGGACAAAGCATCTTCCAACCGAGAAGCTTGCTCTTTAGGCTGGAAGATAGTCTCAGTCATTTGCCTAAACTGGTCCAAAGCATCTTCCATCCGAGAAGTGGATTCCATAAATTTTTTTTTTTTTTCGCGACAAACAGCAATTCTTTCGAACTTTGCCCCTGCTACACAGTTCACTGAAACACTTCAACAAACCGTTAACAAGTCCAACACTATACAAAGTATCTAAACAAATAAAACAAAAATAAAATACTGAAATAAATAAAATAAAATAAAATAAAACAACTAAGAATTAACTCAAATGCCTTGTTGACAATGAAATCAACAATCCCCGGCAACGGCGCCAAAAACTTGTTAAGACTTTGGCAAGTGTACCAAATGTCGTCGCAAGTAATAAAATACGGTGAGTAACCGGTCGATTCCACAGGGATTGTGTTTTATTATCAATAGGCAAGTAAATTAATCCTTAGACGTAATAGTTGGACGAAAAGTGAAGTAACGGTAAAACAAAGCAAACGTCTGTAAACAATAAAATAAGAGCGATTAGGGGTCGAATCTTCTCCCCTCACCTATCCTATGATCCTTCAGTTAATCTCAAATTGGTTGTTTAAATTACCAGATTCAATTCACAAAATTAGGTTAAGGACAATCCCTTGCCTCAAAACCCCTTTTACCTAATTGAGAAACCCTAATCCCTTAGGTGATTCATGCCAACAGGTAAAGCAATAAACGCAAGAAATAGAGAATTCACATATCCAATCTCATATTCCTATGGTGATCACAAGTATGTGATCTACTACCCCGTATCAAGAATGTAACCCATATCCCTATGTGATCACAAACCCTAATTCATTACAACTAGCATATGTAGAAGTAAAGCATTACACAAAGAGGCATAGACTTATGATAAATTAACCAAACAACTGAATCAACCATAACAAAGTAATCAATAGATAGGTTTGGGGAGAGTCATCTCTCCCTAATCAAAACAAACTACATGGACAACATCAAGGAAAGAGAAGATAGAAATAAGGAGAAGTTACACATAGAGGAATCCATGAGAAGTCTTCAAAACCTTGTTCCCAAGTGATTAGAAGCTCCCAAAAACGCCCCCAGCTGCTGCTCCAAAGTGTGGTTCAGATCCCAAGACGAAGTCCCGTGTAAAATTCCTGAAACTGCTTTAAAAACCCTAATTTTCACGCACCATCGCGACGCGGCCCGTGTCCGTCGCGTCGCGACAAAAGACAGAAGCATCAGGCATCGCAAAACTGCTTCAGGTCGCGTCGCGAACCCTCCTGGTCGCGACGCGAAAAAAAATAGAAAGTTCTAGCTTGCAAAATTCCTCCTGGTCGCGACGCGATATTGAACAGAAATCAAATCCCTCCATTTTGCTGCATATCCGGGCAAGTGCCTGGTTCGCCGAATGATGCCACAACCAATTTAGAGGTCTTCAAGTCTCATTTAGCTCCGAAAGTGAAGGAATTACTTACAAATGAACTTCCTACTACAATTATCTACAACTAGGCTAAATCCCCAGATAATGACTGTGATACAATGAAAAACCTGCACAATTGGTCCTAAAAATACATAACTTACATCATATGATTGAGAGTCAACACCAAGTGGCTTGGTTCGGGACCCGTTGAACCCAGAAAGGTCTGTTCCTCTGTAAGGAGTGAGGTCCTCCTCCGAGATTTCCATTATTTTAAGGAGGTCAACGAAGATGATGTCTGTCGAGCTCCCTTGGTCCACTAAGATCCTTCTTATCTCGAGATTGGCCATCACTGCTGTGATCAGTAGTGGCACATGCTTATTAGGTTTCCTATCAAGCAAGTCCTGGTCGCCAAACGTCAAAGGAGGTCAGGCACGGTAAAACCGGGGAGGCCGAAGTAGAGGCTACGCTCAAGATTTCTTTCCACTTTCTCTTCATGGTTTTCCCGGATGCTTCACTAGGGAAGCCTCCCGAGATTACCATCATCACTGGTCGTCCCTTGGATTTTCGAAAGTCCCGTTAATCTTTCGAGCTTTCTTCCTTTTCTTTTCCCTTTCTTTTAGGGTTATCTTTTTCTTCTTTAACCTTGCCTTCCTCCTGAGGTGACCTTTTCACATAATTGCTGAGCTTCCCCCTCTTAATCATGTCTTCAATGTCACCCTTTAAGGCATTGCAGTGATTGGTGTCATGACCGCTACTTCGGTGATACCGACAGTACTTGTTGGAACTTTGTCCCGGTCTGTGGGAGAGCGGATTGGGAAACTTAACATCCCTAAACTCGGCGTTCATGCAATCACCCAGAATTTTGGCCCTGGTTTCATTAAGATCGGTATACACCTGATGGCAATTGCGAGGCCTGGACTCTCTATCATTCCGGAGTTCTTTTTCATTCCGATTGTCTTTTTCATTTCGGGGCTTGGAAAGTCCGGGCCTAGCGATTGCTCGACCAGCGTTAAGACCTTCTTCATGATCGATGAAACATTGAGACCTCTGGAGGAACTCCGTGAGAGTCTTGGGTTTAAAGGTCCCGATGTTTGTCTGAAACAAACTTCCTTCACGGAGTCCGACCTCCGTGAAGTAGAGTCGAAAAGAGTCGTCCAGGTCTCGGACTTGAGCAGCCTCACAATTGAATCTTTCAATGTAATCTTGTAGAGGCTCATTCTCGCCTTGCCGAATGGCTCCCAAGACTTTCTGGTGTTTACGCTTGCTTTTGGAGTGAGCAAACTGGGCAGAGAAAAGCTTAGCCAATTGATCCTAGGAAGAGATAGTGTTTGGTTTAAGGGACCTGAACCAATCCGAGGCTACTTTCTCCAGAGTGAGAGGGAAAAATTCGGCATTTTATCTCCTCCGGGACATTCCGGTATTGCATCACCGTGTCAAAATAGTCGAGCTGGCGGTCAGGGTTTCCTGTCCCGTAATGCAGTTTTAAACCTTCTGGGGGTTTTTCAAGGTGTCTCGGCACCGGATAGTAATCGATCTTGGCAGTAAAAGGTTCTTTGCGCTTTGTCGTCCTCTCCCGGGGTGGAGATAAGCGATAATCGTATTTATTCGGAGATCTTCGTGAGCGAGGGCGAGGTCGTTCCAGCCTTGGGGACTTTTCCCGACTCTTGGAACGTCGTCTCAACGAGGAGGAAACTAAAGACGAGCTATGCTGAGGAGAGTATTCAGGGTAATAGTCTTCATCTTGAGTCCGACTTGGAGGAGTACAGGATCCATATCCCCCTTGACGGCGAGGCGGGGAACGGTGGTGATGCCTTCTCCAGGAAGGAGATCGGTGGCGCCTGCGGCCGTGATTCTTGTGCTTAGGAGAATTGTGCTGGGGTGAACTCCGATCCGGGATATTCCGAGCCCGAAGTTCCGCGATTTCAGCTTCCAGCTCCGTGAAACGGTAGCTGTGTTGCTGGTCAGTCTCGGCTTGCCGATTTAACAAATGGACGAGCTGTTGAACAGCATCGATCGGTACCGGGACCGTCTGAGGGGGAGGTGGAAGTCGGTTCCGGGCTGAGCTACCGGGAACCAAAGCCCGTGCCGAGTTTTGCGCACGGGTTGAGTTCGGAACAGTGACTGCCACCCCTCTCGGGGTGACTTGCTGTATGACCGACTACAAGACCTGGTTGTAGGACTGGTCCTTCAACGACACTTGGGATCCTAGGACGCAACTGAGGAGGCATTGCTGATCAAGAAGAAGAGAGAGGAACTAGAGTAAAAGATCCTCCCATTGTGGTCGCCAATGTTCTGTACTGTATCTCCGACCTGGTAGGTGATCCGAGATAGTAGGTAGTTGTAAGTCTTGATCAAGAATGTTTTGATCCGACCCAGGGGTGTGGAATCTGCAAAGACACTCTGACGCTCAAGTCAGGAAGTGAGTCAAGTACAAGGTGAGAATATGGGTGAGATCATGTACCTTTGAATGCTTGCATTGAATGCTTATTTATAGGGTCAATGTGAGGTTTGACCTAATTGATCAGAACCATCTGTTCCAGTGCTTAGATCTTAGCCATTAGTTAATGGATCTGCTTTTGATAATGGGCCTGCACTATTTGCGGAGTGGGCCCAATCCGTAACAGTTTTTAATTTTTGTTTACTTAAAAACCGATTTTGAAATCTGGACTATCTGATCTTAATCGGGTGGCTTCCAACTAACCGACTGCTTGAATGCACAACAATCCCACTACACAAAAACTGAATCCCCAGTAGTATCCATGACCATGTGATCAATCCGAAACAGAGCAACGAACAAATATAAATTCATATGCATTGTTTTGGTTGCAGTTGATAACATACAAATATAATCTTCGGCCTTTATTCAATTTAGGTGGAAACAGGACGTGTAGCATTGTTAATGGGATTCTATCTCAGTTCAAAAAGGCAGCTCAAAAAATGAATTAAAGTGCCCAAGCACATTATACATTCAATATTTCGTAAACCTAACGTGAGACTCCAATACTAGTTCAATACTTATTCCCACAGTCACAAATAATATGACTCTAAATCTAGTACCACGTTAAATGGGTTTGACACTAATACAACTTCAATAGCTGAATCCTAGCATATTCACAAAAATCATACAGTTGATGAGTTGATAATTACAAGACCTAGCATATTCACAAATATTATATGAACCAAACATGTGTTGAGTTTTAATACAAAAACTCTAAAACACCCTCACGCTTTGGTTAACGGCTATATAAAACAACTAGATAACCGTTAACCCCAGAAGTTCTTAGACAGTTTATTCGGTTACATATTGTTACAGTTTTAAAACTATTTAATTTCTGTTTCAGTTAGTTACACCTTGTAACTAACCTATAACAAACCCACAGAGGGGTTTGTTGAGATACACACACACACACACACACACACACACACACACACACACACACACACACACACACACACACACACACATATATATATATATATATATATATATATACACACAGATGCTACCTCTATTACAATTTGTACAGATTTTACAGGTGAATGAAGTAAAGCAATTACTTTTACATTTCTTTACAATCATCTTCCAAGTTTACTACTGTGTGAGTTTTTTGAGTTCTTTCAGTCTTCAAACTTTGTCTATGGTAAGGTACCTCGCAAGAGAGAGCAAAACACTGAGTTAGAGTGTTGTTCCAAGAAACCCAGCAACAAGGGTTAGGATTTATATGTAATAAAAGGAAAACAGTGAAATCAAAGGAGAAACAGCAAGAAAGTGTGTGTTATACCTTTGATTAAGGGTGTGATTGAAACCCTTGAGTGTTTCATAATCTGCGAAGCACAAAACAGAAAGTTAGGGTTTGTAAAATCACAAATTGAAGAAATTAACAGAGGGTTATTGAAGGTCTACCTTCAATTAAGCTTCGCTGATAGTCTCCTTGAAGATTAGTGAGCAAATCCTGCAAAATCAAAGAAACATTAGAACCCTAGCGGAGAGGGAGAGAAGAAACGAGAGAAAACAAGAAAAGCAAGAAAGAGGGAGAGAAACGAAACCTGAGAATGAATTAGGGTTTCGTGTTTTGTTCATCTAACCGGGTCAGATCCAGATCCACTAAGGATCCGCGTGTTTCAACAGTAAATTGGGTCTTGGGTGCCGCATGGGTATTTTTGAACCCGTTCTCAGTTGGTATGTTTCTTTGAAGAAAACTGGGCCTGCCATTGTTGCTTCTTACTTCCTGCACCCCTTCATTTGTTGACTGTGCACTACCTGCAGTAATTCAACAATTAAATGGTTTACAATTTCAACATGGTATCTAAGAGCTGGTAACAATCCAGGGCATAAACAGGAAAAATTCTCTATCTCTATATTTTTCTTTAGTATCCTTTCAAGTTCTTTAATTTTCTTTAAATCTGCACAATCAGTAATTGTGTAGTTTCTGTGTTTTAAGGGTTTCAGTTCTTAAAGATGACTAGCACTGGAACAGGATTAAACACTCAAATCCCAAAGCTTGATGGGAAAAACTGGGACAGGTGGAGCCTTCAAATGAAGGCCATTTTTGGCTGCCACGGAGTCCTAAAGATTGTGAAAAATGGTTTTGATCCTTTGGGTGAAGACCCAACACCTACTCAAACAAATATTTTAATGAAAGTGAGCAAAAGGATTACAAAGCACTCTATCTCATACACCAAGGGTGTGATGAGACAAACTTCGACAGAATTAAAAGTTTTGAAACTTCTAAAGCTGCCTGGGAAGCCTTAGAAAATTACTATACTCGTGCAGCTCCTATTAAAGAGGAGAAGCTGCAAGCTCTAAGGAAACAGTATGAAAGAAGGGGAGAACATTGCTGACTTCTTTATAAGGATAAAGAAGATCACTAATGCTATGTCCCTATATGGTGAAACACTTACTGGAACTGTGATTTGTAAAAAAGTGTTAAGGTCTAACCAAGAAATTTGGTTGGGTTGTTATAGTATTGAAGATACTACTAGACCAGAAGATTTGAAAGTTGAAGAACTTCAAGCTAAGCTTGAGGCCAAAGAAATGAGGATCAACATTCTAGATGGTGAAGAAGAAGAGGATCAGGCCTTATTCACCAAAGCTAAGGGTAAGAAAGGAACCAAAAGCAACAGCAACTAGTCAGGTAAGACAAATTGGTCCAAAGGTAAGTCAGGTAAACCTAACTATAAATCTAATTTCACTAAGAAAAATAGCAATGCATCTAAGAAGAAAGACAAGTCTAAAGTGCAATGCTATAGATGTGATAAATATGGGCATTATGCTACTGAATGCCCTACTAGAAAAGATTCTAAGCCTAAGGAAACTGAAACTGAAGCCAATATGGCTAAAGAAGATTCTGATTCAGAATCTGAACACGTAGGTTTTAGTATGATAACTGATGATTTAGAAGAAACAGAACCTAGGGAGGATTTTGTTGTAACTAACCTAGACTTAAAAGTAAATAGTGACTGTGTTGTATTGTCTGTTACTACAAGTGATGGTAAAAACCATCACTAAAATTTCGTACTTAGACTCAGGGTGTTCCAATCATATGACTGGTAACAAAGAGTGGTTAGTAGACTTTGATCCTAGTAGAAAAACCACTATAAAGTGTGCTAGCAATAAGGCTATAACTGCTGAAGGAAGAGGAAACATCAGGTTTACCAAAGAAGATGGACAAGTAATTTTGATTAAGGATGTTTTCTATGTCCCTGGAATTAGTTGTAACCTATCAGCCTAGGACAGCTTATAGAGAAAGGTTTTTCAGTAGTAATGAAGGACCTAAAACTAAAGTTGTATGATGTTAAAGACAAATTAGTTTTAACAACACCTTTAGCCTCAAACAGAACCTTCAAAACCAGCATTAGCATAGCAGAGGCAGATTGCCTTAGTGCTACTACTGATCTTGAAAGTATGTTGTGGCATAAAAGGTTTGGTCATTTACACTTTAAAGGCTTAAGTAACCTAAGTACTAAAGGGCTAGTTAAGGGGTTACCCAAGATAAATGTGACTAAGGAAACATGTACTACTTGTTTGGTAAGTAAGCAACCTAGAAAAATGTTTAAGAAAGAAATGAAACATAATTCTAAGGATATATTACATGTTGTGTATTCTGATGGATGTGGACCTATAGATACACTTTATATTGGAGGTAACAGGTACTTCTTAACTTTTGTGGATGAGTATTCAAGAAAGATTTGGCTCTATCTACTTAAGACTAAAGGGAAAGCACTTAGTGTTTTCAAAAAAATTAAGGTCCTGGGAGAAACACAAATTGGAAAGAAATTGAAAGTCCTAAGGACTGATGGTGGTGGTGAGTATACCTCAAAAGACTTTGAGGAATACTGCACCAACCATGAAATTGTGCATGAGGTCACTTCACCATACACCCCACAGCACAATGGTATGGCTGAAAGGAGGAATAGGACCATATTAGACATGGCCAGGAGTATGGTTAAGTCTAAAGGTATACCTAAGAGGCTATGGGCAGAGGCTGTGTGTACAGCCGTCTATATCCTTAATAGGTGTCCTACTAGAGGCCTGGACAGCAAGGTTCCAGAACATGTGTGGAGTGGTGATGTGCCAAGTGTGTCTCACTTGAAGGTGTTTGACTCTATAACCTATAGCCATGTACCTGACACTAAGAGAACTAAGTTGGAGGATAAGAGCAGGCCTCTAAATCTTGTGGGATATCATCCTACAGGGGCTTATAGACTGTTAGATCCTAGCAACAACAAAACTGAAATATCTAGAGATGTGGTTGTGCTTGAAGACAAGCAATGGGACTGGGATAAAGCTGAATGATCAGTGCATTTTAATGCACTATTTATAGCTTTTCACTTGGTGATTTTAATTGTGCTTTGTGCCTAATATTTAAGTCTTAGCACGTTTCTAGACTTTGGGTCTTAATTGAGCAATATAGCAATTTTTTGATTAATTCTTGTTTTTATTGCATATTAACCCATGTCTACTCTGTAGGCCATAACTTGGGCTGTGCTTATCTGATTGAGGCGTGCAAGCATGAGTTGGAAAGCTAAGGAAAAGAGCTACAATTCTTCTGTTGAGCTCGAAACCCAATTCTGAAGTCTGGGAGGTTAAAACTGAGAAATACCGAAGTAGTACTGTGTAAAACGGGTTTACGGGCCAATTTACTATTTTTATCGGGCTTTTATCATAGAACCCGTTTAGGGATTTAGGTATTTCGTTTTCTTTAAGACTAAATACACTTTTCAGAGCCGTCTTGGCTCTCTTACTCATTCCTACTTTCAATTTTACGTTTTGTGCCCTAACCTCCATGGAAGCTTAAAGCCCTAGATCAATCTATTGGTGAATGGTGTTGCTGTAAGGATTTTGAGGTTCAGTGCTTAATGTTTATTTTGTTTTTTTGGTTTTAATTCTTTCTCTATCAATTTCATCTCCGTAATTCTTGCTGAAAATTCGGTTTGTGTTTTTCTTAATTACTTAAACTCTGTGATTTGCTTATGTGATTCGTTTTATTATTCAGTTTTGCTTAATCACTTAATCATGATTCTGTTTTGCAACTTTCATTATACAAACTATTTTATCGCTTGTTTAATTTAGTTTGGAAAGGAATTGATAAAGTCTATGACGCTTGTTTATAGGGTTGATAGAATTCGGTTATGATGTTAATTGTGATACTGGCACTTGTTCGCTTTCACGATTGATTGAACACACTGTTTTGACGCTTGCTTTAAAACGCTGTGAATTCGTATAAACTGACTGGCCCTTGTTCACTTAGTTTATGGTCAATCAAGAATTATTTAACCTTGCACAAATCTTTATTTTAGAACCGATGAGAAATCCAAGAAATGCACCTGAAACCAATGGATTGATTGTCTATCTTTAATTGTTTTTCTTCATTAAACATCAAACTCTTTTTTTCAAAACCCCCCTTTTTATTGTTTATTTTGGTTCCTGATTTTGGTAATTTCTGTATTTAGAGGTCCTCGAGAGACGACCAAGGTCTCTTACCTTGATACTATATTTACCTTTTTTTAATTATTTTGACCCGCGTACGACCGTTGATCACTGAACAAGTGTGTTCGGTGGATATTACAGTCTTAAATGAGGTTCAAAGCACAGAACCAGAACCTATTGGTGAAAATTCTGATGAAGATAAACCTATCCAACATATGGCAGACCCAAATCCTCAAGACAGTGAGGATAGTGAGTCTGAACCAGAACCTGGACCTATTGTTCAGGTCCTTCCTAGAACACTAAGGTTGAAACAGCCTCCTAGGAGGCTTGCAGACTATGATATTGCCATAGATAGTAAAGTGAATGAGCATGGTGACCTCATTCACTATGCCATGATGGCTGATATGGAGCCAGTTGATTTTAAAGAGGCTTTAAAAGATAAAAACTGGAAGAAAGCTATGTTAGAGGAGTTAAGTTCTATTGAGAAGAACAAAACATGGACTCTAACAGAATTACCTAAAGCTAAGAAGGCTATTTCAGTAAAATGGGTGTCGTGACCGGGGTCTCGGCGCAGACGGCTCAAAATTGGTAGTTTAGGGAGTCGCCACCCAATTTATTTAATTAGAAAAATTGAGAAAAACCTAACTAAAAGTTATTGGTCTGAGAAAACTAGGTTGGATTCGGGAGTCGGTTATGCAAAGGGAAGGGCGAAAACCTAATTTCACTACACCTCTAATACATCTGTCTTAAGACAGTTACCCTAAATTTGATTGTGCAAATATAAATTACGAATTTATTTGTTTTACCCAAAAATAAAATAGTTGAAAATAATAAGGACTAATTTAGAAAAGTTTAATTTTGACTTGACGGGGAAGCCCCGCTCCTACGTATCCTCTGGTGCAATGAGGAACTCAAAAGTCACGTAGTTCTTTCTTGAAATTTTTTTTTGTTGGTTGGTTGATTTTATTTTTAAAGGGGTTTGAGATCACCAAGTTGTACAACTCAGGCGTCTTAAACCAGGATCAACAAGATGTCACATCTCAGTCAATCCCTGTTTTTATATTTTTTAGGAAATAGGTGTTAAAGAAAAGAAAATTGATTATTTGGAAAAAAATAAATTAATTAGCTTGATGGGGAAGGCCCCGCTCCTACGTATCTCTGTGTGCGGAGAATCAAATGCTATGTAGTTCTTCTTGAGAAAAAGTTGTGTATTGATTGATTTTAATTTGAAAGGGTTTAAGATCAAAGTCGTACAGCTAAAGACTCTTAAACCGGGATGGACAAAATGTACATCTCAGTCAAACCCATTTTTATTATTTTTTTAAAAAAAGGATGCAGCCATTGTTGAAATAAATATATATAAATAATAGAATAATACATAAATAAATAAATAAAAAGTGAAATGGGGCGTGAGTGAGTGGGGTGGTGAGACAATGAGGTATTATTAGTTTCTTTAGTAAACCTTTTTTTATAAGCAGTTTCTTTAGTAAACAAAAAGGAGAGGGATGCATGATAACATGGTGCTGAATTTGATATTTAAAGTGTATAAGTGAATAAATAAAATGGAGGTTCATAGGGGATGCACTAATTGCTTTAAAAAAGAACAAGACAAATCCAATTGAAACACTCGCTAGACTTTAGCCCCAACACCCACGATTACCTTACCCAAAAAGAAAAGGTTCCGGAAGCATGCATTTTGTTTTCGTAAAATAACTAAATAATATTAATGCATATCTTTTAACTGAAAATACATACACACATATTATTAAATAAAGAAGGCTAAATTATAGTTTTGGTCCCCCTATTTTCATAAATTCAGACATTTGGTCCCTCTATTTTAAAACTCAGACATTTAGTCCCCTTATTATTGAAAACTCGATAAATTTAGTCCAAATGGGGGTTTTTAATTTTTTTTGTTGATGTGTCTCATTAAATGATGTGGCAGCCAAGTGTGTTGCCTATATCAGCTGCCGCGTCATCAGCAAACAAATTTTGACACAGCTCCACATCAGCAAACAAAATTTAAAACCCCCATTTGGACTAAATTTGTTGAGTTTTCAATAATAAGGGGACTAAATGTCTGAGTTTTAAAATAGGGGGACCAAATATCTGAATTTGTGAAAATAGAGGGACCAAAACTATAATTTAGCCAATAAAGAAATAAAGGAATTGTTGCACCTGACCAACACGGGTGTTGTAAGGAAACGAGAGAAACTAACTCAAATAGGAAGCATCTATAAACATATAGATAAACAAATATCATGTAGGAATTGAGAGAGGATGTGAGAAGAAAACCGTGAAAGGGAGAGAACGAGAGTGGCGGTGCTGGACTATTGTGTTGAGGTCCCAGAAGAGGTTCTGCGCTAGATCTGGAAGGATTAGGTGATACCGATGATACTGTTGTTTTCTTTTCAGATATGAGGGTTGTCGTGGGTGGTATGACTGACTCTCTCCCCCCTTGCTTCTCTCACTTTTTTCTACGTTTCTAAACAAAATTCCATCTCCATTTCTGTTTGTTTGTCCCTCCTATTTAAGCATGCACTCCTTGAATACATTCAAAACTAATTAGCCTAAGTTTAGGAGTGGATTCCTCTATTACTAATGACAAATAGTCAACTCTTTATTTACATGATATTCTGTCGTCTTTTTGATTGATCATAAATTCCTTAATTGCATGTTCCAATTCTAGCTATGGAAACAAATGAAGGCCAACAACTAAATATCACGCCAGCTGGTTTTTTCCTATTCCTCCCTCGTTGTTCTATTTTACTTTCTCCGTGTTTCATTTTTTTTTGTATATCTTTATTATTATTTTTATATAAAATTTGGACAATCAAATTAGTTATGATTTTTTTCATTTTTTATTAGCATTATTTTTTTAAATATAATAATAATAACGTAACATTACTAAATGAGCGCAAAACAACCTACTAAGCATCGAATATACACGTAAAATATATTTTTGTGATTTTTTCAAAAAAATTGAAAAATACCGGTTAAAATTGGGTGTTCACAGTTACCCCTCTGTGTTTACTTTCTTACGAAATAATACTTAAAAATATGTTTTGTTGTATTATCAAAGTAAGGAATAAGTACATATATGAACCCCAATTTTAATCGGTGAAATATGCACAACTGTGATTATAGGCAGCACAGAATACAAAACAGTGTTAGGATTAAATTAAAAGTAGTGCCAGGGCGAGACCGATAGCAAGAAAGTAAGAACAATGCCAGGGCGAGACCGATAGCAAAAAATTAAAAAGACAAATGCCAGGGCTGCACCGATAACATGAAATTATAAGGTGCAGTGCCAAGGCTGAATCGATAGCACGAAATTAAAAGACAGATGCCAGGGCTAGACCGATAGCATGAAATTACATGGTGCGGTGCCATGGCTGAACCGATAGCACGAAATTAAAAAGACAAATGTCAGGGCTGAACCGATAGCATAAAAGTAAAATGTGCAATGCCAGAGCGAGACCGATAGCACAAAATTAAAGACAATGTCAGGGCGAGACCGATAGCATGAAAATTAAAGACAATGTCAGGGCGAGACCGATAGCACAAAATTAAAGACAATGCCAGGGCGAGACCGATAGCATGAAAATTAAAGACAATGCCAGGGCGAGACTGATAGCACAAAATTAAAGACAATGTCAGGGCGAGACCGATAGCACAAAATTAAAGACAATGTCAGGGCGAGACCGATAGCATGAAAATTAAAGACAATGCCAGGGCGAGACTGATAACTCATATTTATATGGGTTATTTATGCTCTTATTACATAAATCAAATTATGTTCTCAAGTAATTTTAGTACTTTAATATGTAAATATGTGATTAAAAGTATAAATATAGGTTCAGATGTGATTTCCTAAATATTGGGCATAATAGGTGCCTTTGTGAATATATTGATGTTTTGCCTGAGTCCTACAGCAGTAAGCGCTACAGCGCTATGGGACGGTTGACCACTTGGATATTTATGAAGCCACTTGTTGATTGATGAGTCATCACTCTGATCTTCTTCTTCTTTGCCTGACATAGGAGCCTCCAAGTGGATTCAATAAGACACTTGGCGTGTCCTAATTGAAGCTCATGTGATAGTTGGTGATGATTGTAATCATTGCCCTTTTTGTAAATCCACTTTATGGAGTTGGAGATAATATCTAAGTATCTTCTTCTCCATAGGATAGATATTAACATATACCATTCGTAGATAGAGAGAGTACAGATTTGGAAAAAGAACTAACTTGACATTTTAGACTTCCTCCATTGTTGCTCTACTCTTAAGCTTTATTTTTAGTTTAGTTTTATTATCTCACCTACGGTTTGCTCACGCCATAGCATCATCCATCGTGTATGACTTGGGATTCTTGGAGTGCATCTTTTGTAACCATTCTTCTCTTGCTCACCTACGGTAATATGAACTTTTCAGTTTATGTTGTGTTGATGATGTTTGTCATGAGCTAAACACTTGTAGTTGAATTGTTCTTAGTTTGTAATGAACCTTGAGTAGTGTTTATATAATATTATGATGTTTGCGTTTCATTCCTTGTGTTATAATGCTTTCAAACTTGTTTTGGGATTGATCAACTAAAATAAGGGGCTTCGTAGGTACAGACATGGTTTACGAAGAGACTTCAAGGATTGATATGAATGAAAGGTCATTTAAAGACATTTAAATGACTTGTGCTTAACCCTAGACATAGGGGAGTAATAGTTCATAAGGTAAAAGCTGCAAGTTCTTCATAATACAGGGGTGAACTTATTTAGAGCCTAGACATAGGAGTCATGTAACAAAACCTTGGCGATAGTGACTGAAAGGCACGCTTCCATACGCTACAGCGCTTAATGCTACGGCGTCTAATATCATAACACTCTACTCTTGGGAATTTACATAACAAATGAGCTATTCAACTTACTCTTTAACACTTTGAATTCACTACTGTTTTACCACAAACTTATTATATATGTTTACAATTTCACATTTGTTATTGTCACTTGACTTGTTTCACTAAATTGCTAATCTCTTAAACTCTTAAATTAATTCCAATCCCTGTGGGAACGATCTCTACTTATCATTGTATTACTTGTTGCGATTGTGTATACTTGCACAAACTACTTTTCGCACAATAAGTTTTTGGCGCCGTTGCCGGGGATTGCATTTAATTTTCATTGTTTAAGTTTTTATTAACTTTAGTGAGAATTTTACACTGGTGTGTTGTTTCTTGGTGTTGCAGCGGTAGACGCTACAACGTATGCACAGGTCTCAACCACCAGAATTTGAGTTTGACCCAAAACCAGAAAGAAGGTTCAGGAAACTGAGACAACTTCAGAGACTTAGACAGCTCAGGCCCACAATGTCTGAACCCAGTAACAGAACACCCTCAAGCAGAGGTACCACAATGGGTGGAAGAACCCATACTGCCAGAGGTAGATCAGACCCAGGTGGCAGAGGCAGGGGCAAACACACTCATCCACCCACTCCTACATTGCATGACCATGAAGATTGGTATAGGCAACAATTTATAAATGAAGGATCAGATGTCATAGTAAATTATAGGGAGAGACCCATGAGGGACTATGCTGTGTTTAATCCACAAATCATGGAGACAAGCATAGCTAGACCTGTTCTCCAAACAGCTCATTTTGAGTTCAAACCTATGATGTTCCAGATGCTCCAAACAATGGGTCAGTTTGGTGGTTCTCCTCAAGAGGACCCATATTTACATTTGAAGCAATTTTTGGAAGTTTGCTGTAACTTCATCATTCCAGGGGTAAGTGATGATGCATTCAGGTTAAAACTTTTTCCTTATTCCTTGAAAGATAGAGCAAAGGCCTGGTTAACTTCTCTAGAGCCTAACTCCATCCATACTTGGAATGAAATGACTGAGAAATTCTTAGCAAAATATTTTTAACCAAGTAAGAATGCTAGAATGAGGAATGAAGTTACTGCATTCAAGCAAAAAGATGCTGAAACACTGTTTGAAGCCTGAGAGAGATGGAAGGAGTTGTTAAGGAGATGTCCTCATCATGGCATACCAGTAATAATCCAAATGGAAACCTTCTACAATGGGTTGGATCCTCATACCAGACTAATGCTAGATGCTTCTTCTGGGGGCGTGTTGTTAAAGACCTCCTACAATGAGGCATGTGAGCTGATAGATGATATTGCAACAAATAGCTACCAATGGCCAACAGAAATGTTAGCTCTACAGAAGAAGTTGGCTGGAGTGCATGAGATAAGTGAAGTTTCTGCTTTGTCTGCACAAGTTGCCTCTCTCACCAACATGATAAAATCCATGAGCACTTCAAATGCTGTAGTGGCTACCGCTACAGCGTCTGCTGAACCAGCTGTAGCAGCCATTGAGCAAGCCTCTCCAGGGTCAACAAGCTGTGTATATTGTGGAGGTGAGCATCTTTATGAAGAATGTCCAGGTAATCCCGTCTCTGTGAATTACGTGGGTTTCAACAAGAATAATAACCCCTACTCAAATACTTATAATCTTGGTTGGAAGAATCACCCCAACTTCAGATGGGGAGCCAACAATGCTACAGCACCAACTTACAGTGCTCCAGGTAATCCACCAGGATTCCCTACTCAAAACTATCAAAGGCAGAATGCCCCTGTTATTGATAATTCCATGGAAGGTCTTTTAAAAGGCTTCATGAGTGACTGTGAGACAACCCTGAAAACTCGTGAAGCTTCCATCAAAAACTTGGAGGTACAAATGGGGCAAATAGCTAATGTTCTTACCTAAAGAGCAAGTGGATCATTGCCATCCACTACTGAAGCTTCAACTTCTAATACTCAAGGGAAGGAGCATGTCAAAGCTATATCTCTAAGGAGTGGGAAAGATTTGCAAGGGCCATCACTTGTTTCAGGTGATGAAAAAAATACAAAATCTTACAAAGAAAAAAATTCTGCACTAGACGCTACAGCGCCTAAAGCTGATGCTGCAACGGCTGTTGCTGCCCAGATACCACCACCCAAAATTATTCCAGCATATATCCTGACCCTCCATATCCTCAGAGGCTTAGGAAGGCTCGGGAAGACAAACAATTCAACAAATTCCTGGAAGTCCTTAAACAACTGCACATTAATGTACCTTTGGTGGAGGCCCTCCAACAAATGCCAAACTATGCTAAGTTTATGAAGGATGTGATCACCAAGAGGAGAAGGCTTGAGGAATTTGAAACAGTAGCAATGACTGGGGAATGCAGTATGATTATGCAGAACAAATTACCCCTGAAGTCAAAGGACCCTGGCAGCTTTACTATACCTTGTTCTATTAGAAATTTCTACTTTGGCCGTGCTCTATGTGACTTGGGTGCTAGCATAAATCTAATGCCAAAGTCCATATATACACAGTTAGGAGTAGGAACTGCCAGGTCTACATCAGTGACTCTGCAATTAGCTGACAGAACACTAGCTTATCCAGAAGGAATACTAGAAGATGTTCTAATAAAGGTAGATAAATTTGTATTCCCTGTGGACTTTGTGATTCTGGATTTTGAAGCAGACAAAGAAGTGCCTATCATATTGGGAAGGCCATTTCTAGCTACTGGAAGAACACTAATAGATGTGCAAAGAGGAGAATTGACCATGAGGGTCAATGACCAAGAAGTCAAATTTAATGTCCTTAATGCCATGAAATTTCCAGATCCCAATACTGAAGAATGCTCATTTGTGTTCTCTCTAGACCAAGTGGTTCAAAAACATTTTCAAAAAAACATTGATCACTTGGAGCAGCTACTGCACAACAGTGAAGATTCAGGCTCTGGTGCAGAAACTTCAGAAGAAGTGGAACTGACAGTAAAGGAAGTTTGGGCCAGAAAGTATGAATCTCTTGAACAAGAAAATTCTGACATAAGAGAGAATCTGTCTTCCATTGAACAACCACCTACCTTAGAGCTGAAGGAGTTACCTACCCACCTCAAATATGCTTATTTGGGGGAAGACAGAACCTTACCAGTTATAATAGCTTCTGATATCTCAGATGAGCAGGAACAGGATCTGATTGGTACACTACAAAGACATAAAAGAGCAATTGGGTGGCCAATGTCAGATATTCAAGGTATAAGCCCCACCATCTGCATGCACAGAATTGTGTTAGAGGAAAACTCCAAGAACTGCATTGAAGGGCAGAGGAGACTGAACCCCATCATGAAAGAGGTGGTGAAGAAAGAGATTATCAAATGGTTGGATGCATGTATTGTTTACCCTATCTCTGACAGTGCATGGGTTAGTTCTGTGCAGTGTGTTCCAAAGAAGGGAGGGGTAACAGTAATCACTAATGAAATGAATGAACTGCTGCCAACCAGAACACTAACAGGATGGCGGATTTGCATGGATTATAGGAGGTTAAACAAAGCTACAAGGAAAGATCATTTCCCCTTGCCTTTCCACTACAAGAATTTCAAGGATTTCTAGCGGCCAAAATCCGCCGGTAATGACCAAAATCCGCCAGAAAGCCGCCGGTAATTCGCCCGCAGGTAACGGTTACCGGCAGATTTTCCGCCGGTAATTTCCGGCGGATTTTAACGGTTACCGGCGGATATTCCCACCGGTAATTTCCGGTGGATTTTCCGACGGAAAATCCGCCGGAAATTACCGGCGGAATAGCCACCGGTAACCATTAAAATCCGCCGGAAAACAATTGTAATTTAAATTCAAAATCCGCCGGTAAAGTGATTAAATCCGTCGGTAATTAATTTTATTTAAAAAAAAAAGTTTTTAATTCGTTTATTTAAAAAATAATATTATTATTATTTGTTAATTAAAATATCTTTTATTTAATTCATAAAAAACAGTTTTTAATTCGTTTATTCAAAAAATAATATTATTATTATTATTCGTTAATTAAAATATCTGTTATTTAATTCATAAAAACTAAATTAAATTAAATTTATAATATAAATGCTAATTAAACGAGAATTGAATAACGCTTTAAATGATAAAAAAATTGCATAAACATCCCAGAATTAAAATATTTGTTACAAAATACAAATTAAAATATCCTAGATCTAATAAAAGTGCAAGTCATAGTAGCACTCAGACGAGTTATTAAACCATGTTTCTAAATCAACTGTGTTGAGGTCTAAATCAAAGTCTGATAAATCTAATTATTAATTATTTCATAACAAATTAATTAGAATCTCATTCTTTCTCGAACTTGCATAACAGATTAATTAGAATCCCATTCTTTGTCGAAATCACCATCATCATCAGATGAGTGAATTCCTGATAGAGCTGGCAAAATGGGCCGGGTCCGCCGGGCCGGGCCGGGCTAGCCCGAAATATGGGAGGGCTTGGGCCAAAGAAAATGAGCCCGTTTTTATACCCGGGCTTTTTAGCCCGGTCCATAAAAGCCCGAGCCCGTGCCGGGTTAGCCCGTAGGCCCGCAAATAAAAAAATGGGGTGCAATATTCAATATTGTTATGAATTAATCACTTTTACAATGACTTCCTTCCTATAATCGAGAGAACCTAAACCCGTTGAGTTTCTGCCTATATATAACTTATTCAAGATACTATGCCTTTCATTATGGCTTCTTGACTTGAATCAGAATTCCCTTCAAGCAGTTCCGGTGGTAATATTTTTTTTCCCTGGTTGGAAGTTGAAACAGAGAATATAACCTACGGTCTAGCAATTTAATTTAATTTGACAATGAATATAACCTACGGTCTAGCAATTTGTATGTATGCCTCTTAATGTTCAGATATTATCAAAGCTTATATTGGCTTGTCAGTAACCTTAGTCCACTAATTTTTCTCTCAACTTTAATTAATGGCCGGCCAATATCTTGGGTTTTTTCAGCTCAATGATTTTCACGCCTTGTTATTTTCTGTGATTCATAAAAGCGGATTTCTGTCTACTGTAAAGTGATGATTGGAGATAAATGTCATATATCAATCTTTACTTTGGTTGAATTCTGTTCTAGGATATTTGTGATCAAGTCGGTTGTTACAAGTATGAAGAAAAGAAAGAATGGCCTCCTCTCTTCTCTGGCCTAGAGTTCTATATATAGTCTTCAAGGCTTCTCGGCGGTTCTCTTTTGAGGCCTGTTCTCAGCGGTTACCCCCCACTCCAGTCGTGTGAGTTCCCACGTCCTGTCCTTCCTGTGACACCTGTCCTTGATAACTCCTTGGCAGTTAACTTCTCGTGTGCGCATCAGCTCGGTTAACCTTACGTTGGGCCGAGCTTTAATTCTTTGGCCCAGTCCACAGCCCCCCAAGCTCGAGCTGAGTGAGCTCGGCGAAGAGGTTTGAACTTGTATTGACTTGTTTTGACGATTGAAGTGACCGTTGACTTGGGAAAACGTGTCATGCTTGGGAAAATGTTCCAGCTGACTGAGGTGACGTTCCAGTGCAGACGTTTCACCTACCTGACGCTTGATTGAGCACGTGCGTTGAAGGTAAGCTTCGGCATGGTTTAAAAGGCGCGCGGGGGATGTGAGAACTTCGCTGTTTTCGTCTGCTCTTTTGATTTCTGCTCGCTTTTCTGCCGAGGTTTGTGAAGTTTCGCCTTCCTTCAGCGTTTCGCTTGCTTGTGTTGAGGTATACTTTTCTATCCTTCTTCTTCCTTTTTCTCTTGTACCTTAGTTAAAATGGTGGAAATTTGGGAAGTTGATGAGAGCGGAAATGAGGTGAGTGAGGTACCTTCAGCGTATCGAGTGATTTTGGATGAATCTCGTCCTCGTTGGGAAAGGATAAAGGAGAAGTGGAGGCGCCTCGAATCATCCATTTCCGAGACCCTCTCAAGTCTCCCTGACTTTAGCTCTTCAGATTCTGGTTTTTCAGATGGTGAGGACGCTGACTTTGCTTCTCCTCTTTTCCCAGGGACCAAGATTCATTTCGAAAACACTGTGGCCCTTTCAGATTTTAGGCGAGAAGAGGTGGGGCTCTTGGCTCTTCCTTCTACTCCTGTGCGTGAAATCAAGGTGCTGATGGCATCGAAACAGAGCATCGAGTCCGTTCCCAACTTTGAAGCGTGGGATTTATTCACCATGTTTACCAAGCCAGAAGATTTAATAGCTTTTCGGCAAAAGAACGCCGTGTCCTCTACTGGAAATGAAGAAGATGTGATTCTGGAGTGCTGTAGGCCCAACGAGCCAGTATGTATGATGCGGCCTAAGGGAGTGGTGGAAGAGAGTACTTATATGTACGCCTGCCTTTTCGAAGACTTGAAGGTGAAAATGCCCTTCACTCGCTTTGAAAACCACGTGCTGCAGCTCCTCAACGTTGCTCCAACGCAGCTTCACCCGAATAGCTGGGGGTTTATACGCGCTTATGAGATAGTATGTGGAGCTTTGGGTATGACTCCGAATGTAGGGGTGTTCTTTCAGTTTTTTCGAACTAAGGGTGAAGGTTTGGGAAAGTGGATATCTTTTCATAGCCATTCTCCTCGCCCCCTTTTTAGTCTATTCACTACTTCATACAAAAATTTTAAGGCGAAGTTCTTCCGAGTTCGAGCTCCTCCTTCCTTTCCCGAGCTCCTCATAAACAAGACAGGAGCGCCGCACTTCCCTTTGTATTGGCAGAGTGAGGTGTTTGGTGTGACTGGAGTCATCTTGGATGACTTAAGTACCGAGCTTCTTGAGGACGCAGCAATGCTGCAAAGGTTGTATACTATGACTTGTAAGGAGGTGATTAGTCTGGAGGGGGATGACAAAGGTCTTCAAGATTTATTGAGTAAGTTTTTCTTCTCGCCTTCTTTTTGATATTTTATAACCGCTTCTAATGTTTCCTTTTATTTCGCCGTGCAGTTAGGATGGGTTTGAAGGAGAAGGACATTAAAAATTACATCAAGAAGGCCCAAGAGAGGTTAGCGAAGGAGAAACTGAATGCCCAAAGTCAGGGTGGGACTTCTGCGACGGAGAGCTCGGACAAAAGCTTGGTGAAAATTGCTAAGAATACTGGGCGAACGACTATTGTTGGAATGAGTCTCGGCACTACTCCCATCGCGGCTGTCCCTTTGAAAGCTATTTCTGGAGATTCTTCTGAGGTGTTGAAGGAGGGTGAAGGGGGTGCCGTTGTGAAAGAGGCTGAAAAGACTGCTGCTGCCATTCCAACTCCTGCCAAGCGACCTTTTATGCGGGAAGGTTCTCCTTCTAAGAAGAAGTTCAAGAGTTCAGAGGGCGAGATTTCTTGGATGGAGTTTCTGCAGGATTTTGAGGGTCAGGGGAGATCGCGTCCTTGTGGGACAAGCGTTTCCCTTTGAAGCACTTTGTGAGGGAACATATTACTACTGCAGATGATGGTGATCGCATCCGGAGTTTGGGGGTGGAGCAGGCTTTCTTGGCGATGCAGTCTTATGCGTTGAAATCTGCTGCCCTTGGTCATGTGGTTTGCGACGAGTTCGTCAGACTTAGGAGCCGGGAGCGTCAAGGGCGCAAAGATGCTGAAGCTGCTGAGAAGGCTGTCGCTGCTCATGCCGAGTTAGTGGAGGAAAATGAAGCGTTGAAATCTAAGTTAGCTGAGCAGATAAAGTTGTCTGAGGAAAAAGAAAGGTTCGTGCGTAAGCAGCTCGAGGAGACGGAGGCTCAGTGGGAGGCCAAGATAAAGGAAGTTCGAACTACTTTGAAGGAGCAAGAAGACAAGGTCTCTTCTCATGAGTCTACTATTGCTGGGTTGAGGGCTGAAAATACCGGACTTACGGTGTCTTTGGCTGAGGTGAAATCTCAACTATTGGAGTTGCGTGTTGCCAAGGAGGCTGAGATCGAGGAATTGCACATTGAAAATGCTGTAGCTCTCTTGAAGGGTTTTGAGAAGGCTAAAGGCCAAGCCTTGGCGCTCTACCCCACTTTAGATGTGAGTGGACTTGACCCACTGAAGGAGGTTGTGGACGGCAAATTGGTGCTGTTGCCATCGCCTGAGGAAGAGGATGTTGAGATGAAGGGAGTCGATGAAGTTTTTTGATCTACTTTTCTCTCCTCGGTTTTCCTTGTTATTTTGTTGTATGTTACTTTTGTACCATCAGGTTATGAATGAAGTTTATCTTTTCGCTATTTCTGTTTAGTTGTATGAACACTTTATGTATTTGTAAAGTTTATAGAGGCTTCGCCGCGTTTTTGAATATGCTAGTAAATAGTAGCTTGGTCGAGTTGTTTTATAAGGACTTCTGTGGGTGACCCTCGAGTTTACGAGGACTACGAGGAGCAACTATGGAGTAGAACTTGATCCATCTGTTCATTCCAGTAGTTGCTTTTTTCTTACCTTATTTCGGCAAGAGGGAGTATCTCTTTCTCTTAAGAGTTTTAACCCTACAAATCACTTTGCAGAGGTGAGTTGTGAATTGTTTCGCTTTGTTTTAACCGAGCTGTATCGATTTGTTCCCAGCAAAGGTTTAGTAGTAAAAAGAGTGTAAGAAGTTTTGACACCACTTTTTCAACTGGCAAGTCTCGTTAAAAACTCCCGGTGGGAGAAAAGAGTACTTGCCAGGTTTTTATTCGTTGATGCTATAATGTCTGCGCATCTTTCTGAGTACATACATAATCAACTTTTGTCTAGTGTAAAAAACAGGAAATGAATACATGGAAAGGAAAAAACAGGGGGTGCCTCATTAAAAACTCCCAGTGGGAGAAAAGAGTGCACACTTATTGTTACTGAAATGACTTGAAAGAGCTTAACTGAAGTAGAAGCGGAGATTTGCCGAGTTCCAACTCCTCGGTATGGGGTGTCCTGTTAGCGTTTCTAATTTGTAGGCTCCGGCACTTAACTTCTCCAGGACCTTATATGGACCTTCCCAGTTAGGTGAAAGTTTTCCTTTTGCATCCGTTCCCGAAACTTTCCTTAGAACGAGGTCGCCTTGCTTCATCTCACGAGGGAGGACCTTAGAATCATATTTCCGAGCTACGCGCTGCTTTACTGCGTATTCTCGTAGATGAGCAGCTTCTCTGATTTCCTCCAGGAGGTCTAGGTTTGCTACCATGTTGATTGTGTTCGTGTCCTCCCTTGTGTTTTCTCGCCTGAAGCTAGGTTCTCCCAACTCTACAGGTATCATAGCATTTGCACCATATGTAAGCTTAAAAGGGGTTTCACCAGTTGAAGAGTGGGGAGTTGTGTGATATGACCAAAGCACTTGGCATAACTGATCTGCCCAGGCCCCTTTGTGTTCATCAAGCTTCTTTTTCAGACCAGATAGTATGACTTTATTTGCTGACTCAGCTTGGCCATTTGCCTGAGGATGCTCTACCGACGTGAACTTGTTCTTGATTCCAAGTCCAGCGCAAAAGTCTGTGACAAGGGAGCTGGCAAATTGTGTACCATTATCTGACACTATTTCTGCTGGCATACCGAATCTGCAGATAATATTCTTCCAATAGAATTTCTTGACCCGAGCTGCTGTGATGGTTGCTACAGGCTCCGCTTCTATCCATTTGGAGAAGTATTCGACAGCAACGAGCAAGAATTTTACCTGTCCGGGTCCCACTGGGAATGGGCCCAAGATGTCAGCCCCCCATTTGAAGAAAGGCCAAGGGGTTGTGATTGACTGCAGCGTTGTTGCAGGAGCATGGTGAAGGTCGGCATGCCGTTGGCATTTATCGCATTTATTCACAAAATTTACACAGTCCTTGTCCAGCTGGGGCCAGTAATATCCTGCTCTTATGACCTTATTTGACAGTGATCGTCCCCCGATGTGGCTGCCGCATATGCCCTCATGGATCTCTTTCATCACGTATTCGGTTTCAGTGGGTGTCAGACAGCGTAGGAGCGGTGCTGCAAAGCCCCTTCTATATAGCTTGCCTGCGAGGATGACATACTTTGCCGCGTTGCGCCGCATCTTTTTGGCCTCGTTTTCCTCGTGAGGCAGGATGTCGTGCTGCAGAAAGGCTATTATTGGAGTAGTCCAGTTGGTTGACAGTTCTACTGAATGGACCTCTTTTGTTTCAATGCTTGGCAGTGGGAGTGTCTCCTGAATCACAGTATGATTGTTGCCAGGCTTCTTTGTGCTTGCCAACTTGGATAGGATATCAGCTCGGATGTTCTGCTCTCTGGGGACGTATAGCAATTCGAAGGAGGGGAAACTGGCAGAGAGTAGTTTAACTTTCTTGAGGTACTTACCGAGTTGTGGATCCCTTGTTTGAAATTGGCCAGAAAACTGGGAAGTGACGAGTTGGGAGTCGCTGTGTACTTTGAGATGTTGGACTCCGACCTCCTTTGCAAGATTCATTCCTGCGATTAGAGCTTCATATTCTGCTTGATTGTTACTAGCTTTGAAGTCGAATCTTAATGATTGTTCAATGAGGAGGCCCTCAGGACTTTCAAGTGTGATGCCTGCGCCACTTCCCTTTAAGTTTGATGCTCCATCTACCGAGAGGGTCCAGGGAGAAACGCCTGGTTCTAATGATGGTGGTGTCAATTCTACAGCAAAATCTGCTAGGACCTGAGCTTTTATGCCATCTCTTGGGTGAAAGACAACGTCGTATTCAGAAAGTTCGATTGGCCAGGCAACCATTCTACCTGCAAGATCTGGCTTACGTAAAACCTGCTTGATAGGATGGTCTGTCTTCACAATTATCTGGTGACTTTGGAAGTAAGGTCGAAGTCGACGTGCCGAAGTGATTAAAGCTAGAGCTAACTTCTCTATCTTCTGATATCGGACCTCGGCCCCTTTGAACACTTTGCTGCAGAAATATATTGGTCTTTGTTGCTTCCCGTCTTCAGATACTAAGACTGAACTCATGGCTTTTTCTGAAATTGCTAAGTAAAGCAACAATAGCGCTCCAACTTTTGGTTTCACCAGGATGGGAGGAGAGGATACGAACGTTTTACTCGCTTGAAAAGCTTCTTGACATTCAGCTGTCCAGTCGAAACAGCCCTTTTTCTTCAAAGAAGCGAAGAAGTGGAAAGCTTTGTCACCTGCTCATAGTTAATTACAAAAAATGGAGACAGTATGAGAAAAAAGTAGTGAGTCATGTTGCGAATTTGCATTGTCAATGGGATTTGGTTGAGGGAGTGAAACATTTATAAAGATGTTTTCACCTGCGCAAGATAGGAAGCGTGATAAAGCTGCCAGGCGTCCCGTTAGTTGCTGAACTTCTTTGGGATTTGAGGGGCTTGGCATCTCCAGTATTGCTCTGCACTTGTCAGGATTCGCTTCTATGCCTCTGTTGGTCAACATGAATCCTAGGAATTTTCCAGCTTGTGACTCCGAAGGAGCATTTTGTCGGGTTGAGCCGCATTTCATGTTTTCTGAGGGAATTGAAGGTTTCTTCTAAGTCTGTGACATGACTATGATTTTCCTCGGTCTTGACCACCATGTCGACGACGTACACCTCTATATTTCTTCCGATTTGGCCTCGGAACACGCTGTCCATTAGACGCTGGTATGTCGCACCTGCGTTTTTGAGGCCAAATGGCATGACAGTGTAGTGATAGTTGCAGGTGTCAGTCATGAATGCTGTTTTATCGGCATCTTCGGGGTCCATTTTGATCTGATTGTAGCCGGAGTATGCGTCCATGAAGCTTAGAACGCGATATCCGGAGGCCCCATCTATCAGTGCATCAATGCTGGGCAGAGGGTAGGGGTCTTTTGGGCAGGCAGCGTTCAGGTCCGTGAAATCCACGCACATACGCCACTTTCCATTAGACTTCTTCACCAGCACCACATTGGAGAGCCAAGTTGGGTATTGAATTTCTGTAATGAAACCGGCTTCAAGTAATTTTTGGGTTTTCTCTGCGACCGCTACTTTGCGCTCAGGTCCGAGCTTCCTCTTTCTTTGTGAGACCGGCTTGGCAGCTGGAACTAATGACAGCTTGTGACAAATGAAGGAGGGGTCAATCCCAGGCATGTCTGCTGGGGTCCACGCGAAGAGATCAATATTCTTTCTTAGCAGCTCAACTATTGCTATCTCTTCGTCTACTGGGAGGGCACCTCCAATGTTTGTCGTCTGCTCAGGGTTGGAACCGATCTGAATTTGCTTGAGATCTTCTGTTGGTTTCAATCGGTGATCACTGAAGTCTTCCCTGGGGTCTAAGTCAGCAAAATTAATGTTGTAAGATGTGGCCTTTACCGTCGAGTCTACGGTGTTTTTCTTCTTCGTTTTCAGGCTTTCTAAGTAACATTTTCGTGCTGCCTCCTGGTCTGCTTTAAGGACTCCAACTCGTCCATCGTCAAGGGGATACTTCATTGTGAGATATCGGGTGGACAAGGCGGCGCCGAGGATATTGAGCGCTGGCCTTCCCATTATAATATTATAAGATGATTCAGCATCAATCACCAAGTATCTGACCTTGATTGTTTTGGCATTGTGGCCCACGCCAAATGTGGTGCGGAGGGTAATGTATCCTTTTATCTGCACCTGTTCTCCTGAAAAACCAACTAGTGTACCGTGGTAAGGTTGCAAGTGGTCATTAGATAAGTTCATACCTTTGAAAGCTTCCCAGTAGATGATGTCTGCTGAGGATCCGGGGTCAATCAGTACTCGTCTGACATTGTAGTTGAGGACTTGAACTACTATAACCAGGGGATCATCTTTGTGTGGGGAGATTCCCGCGAAGTCCTTGGGAGAGAAGGTGAGATCAGGAATGTTGGGTGTCGTGGAACTATCAGATGAACTGCTGATGTGCATGACCTGGCGTACATATCTGCGTCGAGCCGAGCTTGTTTCTCCTCCTCCCGCGAATCCTCCGGAAATGGTGTTGAGAGTGTGTTGCACTGGTGGAACTTCCTCTGCATGCTCTGCCAACGTTACCACTTGAGACTGCAACTTGGGCTTCGGTTGCTCCGGTGTTCTGACACGTGAGTTTCCTGGGTCGTCTTTCACATATTGCTTCAATAAGCCACGTCGGATCAGCTTCTCGATTTCGTTTTTTAGGGCAAAGCAGTTCTCGGTATCATGTCCTCGACCTCGGTGGTATTCGCACCAGCTATCACTGTCTCTGCCTAGGACTCTTCTTGCTGGGTTTAATTCAGGGATTAACCTTGTGTGCAGGACTTCTTTCAAAATCGTCGCACGCCTCTGGTTTAGAGGTGTTAAGGCTCCTCTGACAGGGCTGCTTCGCCGAGGAGGTGGGGATCTTCTCCGAGGTGGTGGCGGAGGATCGCGCCGTTGAGAAACACTTCGGTTATAGTCGTCATATCTGCTGCGACGTTCGTATCCTTTATCGGGCTGCCTTTCGCGCTCGTCCCGGTGCCGCTTCTCGGCATTACTTTCTTCTCCTTTCATGTAGGCCTCTGCTCGGGCTAAGATCTCTTGCATATTAGTTGCAGGCCTGTTTGCTAGTGACTCGTTGAACTGTCCTCCACGCAAACCGTTTGTGAACGCGTCTGCAAATTGCCTCTGATCAGGGTGTTCTACGTCCACAGTGATGTCACTGAATCTTCCCAGGTATTCACGGAGAGTTTCGGTTGGGCGTTGCCGGGTGTTAAACAGTGTAGCAGTGGAGGTCTTTTTGTGTCTTCTATCAGAAAAATGTCTGAGGAACTTCTTGGTGAAGTCGGCGTAAGAAACAACGGACTGCCGAGGAAGGCTCATGAACCATCGTAGCGCCGCGTCTTTCATGGTACCAGAGACAAGTTTACACTTGAGTGTTTCATGCGCTCCAATGATGGCCATCTGGGTGTCAAATGCGGTTAGGTGTTCCTGGGGATCTCGGCGTCCATCATATGGCTCCAATGGTGGCGGCTTGAAGTTCTGGGGAACTAAGTCGTTCATTATGGCATCTGTGAATGGTTGGGGTTTTTCCAGTTGGACTCTATCAAGCGAGTTAGGGTCTCTTTCTTGCTTCATGTCATCAACTTGCTGTTGTAGGGACTGGTTCTGCTTCCGTAGTTCATCAAGGACTGCATTGACGCCAACCATGAATGGGTGCTCAGGTATCGCAGCCTGATTTGGTTGAAGAATTGCTTGTTGTTCTTCAGTAACTGTTTGGGTGGTTGCAGCGTTGGCTGCTTGAGTAACTGGTGCTTGAATTGTCTCCGGTGTGGCGGGATTCGGTGTATGTGGTTCGGCTTGCGAAGCTTGAGTTCTGCGAGGGGGGGATAGCGGCGGTTGACGCCGGCGTCCGCGACGGGTAGTTACCATGGCTGGGAAAAATGAAGGTGTGGCCGGGATTAGATTTACCGGGCCCCACGGTGGGCGCCAAATGTTCTAGGATATTTGTGATCAAGTCGGTTGTTACAAGTATGAAGAAAAGAAAGAATGGCCTCCTCTCTTCTCTGGCCTAGAGTTCTATATATAGTCTTCAAGGCTTCTCGGCGGTTCTCTTTTGAGGCCTGTTCTCAGCGGTTACCCCCCACTCCAGTCGTGTGAGTTCCCACGTCCTGTCCTTCCTGTGACACCTGTCCTTGATAACTCCTTGGCAGTTAACTTCTCGTGTGCGCATCAGCTCGGTTAACCTTACGTTGGGCCGAGCTTTAATTCTTTGGCCCAGTCCAAATTCCTATCCATATTTTCTTAAATTATTAGTGATCATAAAGTAGACTCATGTGTAGTTGACCACTGAGGGTTAAGTTATACACAGGCAATCTCAGCTCATAAAACTTGTCTAATAGATCAATGGTCTAATTTTAAATATTATATTTTGCTATCTCTCTTTTTTTGTTGCTTTGCTTACGTATCGTGTTGCTTTCAGGGGTTAGAAAATCTCACTTCTCTTGTGGAGCTTGACCTATCTGATAACAACATCTCAGCCCTTCCACCTGAGCTGGTCAGAAACAAACACTGCTGGTTCCCTTCAACATGCTTTGCCTGCCAGAAGCTTCATTTGCTTACTTCATTTAATTTTTTTTATAAATCAACAGTTAACACTTACTAATAGTTTCTGCTATCAGATTTACGTGCATTAATACTTACTTTCTATTCAGTTTCAGTTACACCAAGATTCATTTGAACCATGGGTTACAAAATACAATAGTCCACATGAAAACAAAGATTTAATTCCAATTTTATGATGTTACTAAAATCTTTCTGCATATATACGTCCATCAAATTTGCATTTAGAAACAGAAAATCGCGCATAATGCGGGCTAGCCCGAAAAGCCCTCAGCCCGCATAGGGCCGGGCTTGGGCCATAAAGGGCGAATTTCAACCCGGGCTTTTAAGCCCGGCCCTTAAAAGCCCGAGCCCGTAGCGGGCCAGCCCGATATGGGCCGGGTAGCCCGTTTTGCCAGCTCTAATTCCTGATACACCGACGTGATCGACTGCATCCTCATGATCTGTATCTTCTTCTTCATTAACTTCATCACTAGTGTTTGGCTCATCACATAAACGAGTAATGGGTTCAACTTCAATCACTTCATTTACATTGGACATTTCATCCATTTGATACGACACGTCTTCCACTGTGTCATCATTTGTCTCAATTCGACCTCTTGGTTTTGTCTTAATTGTGACACACCAACCACGTCGATCAGTCCGTGTTGATGGATAAGATACATAATAGACTTGTCTCACATTTTGTGCAATGACGAACGGATCATACAGTCGATATCTACTATTAATTTTAATGTCCACTGTATTTGTCTTTGGATTAAACTTTGTTCCTCGAGTGGACGGATTGAACCAATTACAATAAAAAAACAACCACCTTTTGACTATAATCAAGATATGGGTACGCAAGTTCATATATGTGTTCAACCACACCATAGAAATCATCTTCGCCTCTCTCAGTGACACCTTTCATGCAAACTCCACTATTGACTGTTTCTCTACCCTCTGTCCATTCCTTAGTGTGAAATTTGTATCCATTGACAAAATATGTGTGTCATTCTTTAATACATCTTCGAGGACCGTCAGATAAGTTTCTCAAGTGTTGGTTGGTAGGAGTTGGCGGGATAGAATACACACATTGCCTAAACCACATTGGAAAATGCGCATGAATATGAGCAGAAGATTGGTCTTCACTTACTGCCTCTGATGACAAGAACTCCCTAATAAGAAATTATTAATTAATTGTTATATACAACTACTGTGTAATTTAATTTAATTGAGATAGGTTGAGAAATACATACTCAATGAATGGTTGGACCTCGGTACAGTTTATCATAACATGAACATGGGCTGAATTTAACTCTTCTTCTGTTAGCCAATGAATTGACTCTTTTCCAGACGGACAACCAGGTAGACAAAGCTAAATGATGTCTTGGACATTCAACTTCCATGTCATTTCGACTACTTGTAGGAGCAAATTCATTCTTGAAATAATAGGAACAAAAATGAGTTGTTTCACGGTGTAAGTAAGAAGAACATATCGATCCTTCAACTCTAGCTTTATTCTTAACTGATCTTTTTGAATCACCCATGAACCTAGAAAATGATATCCATCATTTGTTAATATATATAATCATCGAAATCTATTTATTAATCTAAATGATATATATATATATATATATATATATATTTAACTGACCTTTCAAACGGATACATCCATCTGTATTGGACAGGCCCGCCAAGTTTAGCTTCATATGCGAGATGAACAGGAAGATGCTCCATAGAATCAAAGAAACCAGGCGGAAATATTCTCTCCAACTTGCATAAGATAAATGGGATGTCTTGTTCCATTTTTGTAAGATCATCCGCTTTTAGTGTTGCAGAACACAAATTCTTAAAATATTGACTTATTTCAATGAGTGGATTCAAAACGTGTGTTGGCAACGAACTAAAGGCAATAGGAAGTAAGCACTCCATGAATACATGACAATCATGGCTCTTCATCCCATTTAACCTCCCATTATCCACATCGGAACATCTTGCTAAATTGGAAGAATAACCGTCTGGCATTTTCAACTCAGAAATCCACTGATAAACTGCTTTCACTTGCTCCGTAGATAAAGTATAATTGCCTTTGGGTTTCAGTGTCCTGTCGTTAGCTTGCTGAACCAATAACAAATCCTTCCGCCTGCAGTAATGATCCACGTCCTTCCTAGCCTTCTCATTGTCTTTCGTTTTACCTTTCACGTTCATAACAGTGTTAAATATGTTATCAAAGAAATTCTTTTCAATATGCATTACATCGAGATTGTGTCTCAATAGATTATCTTTCCAATATGGAAGTTCCCAGAAAATACTTTTTTTCGTCCAATTATGCCATAGTCCATAACCATCTGGACGAGAAACAACACCAGCAACCACTTCCACAGGAGGGATATCCTTGACATTGTTCCAAACTTCTTCTGGTATCAGCCTATGAGGAGGTTCACCTGTTTCAACGTTCCCCTTGATGAATGCATATTTTGACTTTCTAAAAGGATGCTCGGTAGGTAAAAACCTACGGTGCGATTCAAACCATGAGGATTTTCCTCCATATTTAAGAGTAAAAGCCTTTGTGTCAACCATGCAAATAGGACACGCCATCTTACCATGTGTCCCCCATCTAAACAACATTCCATACGCAGGAAAGTCATTAATTGTCCACATCAAAGGCGCCCTCATCATGAAATTTTGTCTTCGTGCTGCATCATAAGTTAAAACACCATTCCACAACTTTTTTAGGTCATCAATCATAGGTTGCAAATATATGTCAATACCAGCTGTTGGATTAGTTGGCCCTGGTATTATAGCATTTAAAAACATGTACGGTTTAGACATACACATTTCAAGAGGTAGGTTGTATGGGGTAACAATAGCTGGCCAACAAGAATACGGTGTTGCTGACGCTTGAATATATGGTGTGAAACCATCAGAGCATAAACCAAGCCGAACATTGCGTGGATCATTGGTAAAATCTGGATGAACACGATCAAAATGCTTCCAAGCTTCACCATCAGATGGATGACGTAATTCACCAGAATTATTTCTATTTTCATAGTGCCACATCATTTTACCCGCAGTTTCATTGAAGTGAACATCCTCTTCAGTCTTGGTATAATCGACAAATAGAACATTGCTTTCCTTGGAACTGATTTGCCTTTGCTTGTCCGTTTCCTGCTGACACGATACCGTGGCTCTTGACAAAACTTGCATTCCAGCAACTCTCCATCATTTATGCCAAACTCATTGTTATAATAGATCATGCAAACACAACAATCAATTATTATAGATTTTAAACCAAGCTTCGATACCAATCTTTTAGCATCATAATGACTCTGCGGCAAAAGTCCTCTAACAGGGGTTGCATCCAACATCATTTTTGTCATGTATTCCATGCACAATTCCGCAACGTTAAATTGCGACTTAAGACCCAACAACCGAACACACATTGATAACTTAGAGTCTGTAGATCCTTCAAATAATGGTTTATTTGTCTCACTCAAAAACATATAAAACCTCTGAGCTTCCTCGTTTGGAACTTCTTCAGCATCATATTGTGGTTCTTCGAAATCCAAATTTACACCGACAGCATCAGATATCATCTCCTGAACAACATCAAACGACGGTTGATATTCGGTAGTCGTTGGATTACTACTTGATGTGGAAGCTACGACTGGACTTGACGCGAGACCTTGATCTACTTGGACAGGAACATTATCAACCGCAGGAACTCCAGCTGCTACCTCGCCATGACGGGTCCATATCCAATAATTTGGCTTAAACCCATTATTGTACAAATGAAGTCGAATATCACCTTCCTTTTTTATAGATCGAAACACACATATGGAGCAAGGACATCTAATTCCACCTTGTCGCTCAAATTCTTTTTGACGCTTAGCAAAAAGAACAAATTCTTCGACTCCTTGTACAAAACGTCATTTCAACCCAGTTCTTCCAGGAAATATTCTATCATACATCCAACTACGATCCATTTTTTGTGTACGTTCCTTAATTATAACATACACAACACAACATATATCACATCTATTAAAATAATACACATTGGTATGGATATTTTATATTTGACCAAATATATAAATGGTAATATATTTTTAGTAACATTTTATTTTACTAAAAAATTTACTTTTTTACAAAAAATGCAAATAACAAACAATTATTACAATTTAATTTATATTATTTTTCGAATAATTTCTATAACATCAATAATTTTCATGAATTAAATTTATCTTATTTTCATGAAAAATTTCGGCTAATAACATCAAATAACATTAAAATAATTCGTATTTAATTTTACTACAAAATAACTAATAATTTTTTGGTTTTTAACTAATAAATAAAATAATTCGTATTTTAAAAACCTCAAAATTTTTAGATAATTATTATTATACAAATAGTGTAAACACAATTTAATTATTACACAATAAATAAAATTTATTTTATTTTTGTTAAAAACTTATAATTTATAATAATAACAACAAATACATTTAATAACGAATAAATTTGTTAACTAACCGGTAATGTAGAGAAGTCTTTGACAAAACTCCAAACTGGCAACTCCAAAGTGGCAACTCCAATCAATTGCAAAACAAATAATAACAAAAAAAATATTAAACAACACATATTTAAAAATTAAATATTAACTAAAACAATCAAAATTTAGTTAAAAAACATACCTTAAACAAAACTTAAGAACAAAACAGACTTCGAAAAGAGTGGATCGAGAGATATTGAGAAGAAAATAGTGAGAGATTTAGGAGAAAAGAGTGAGATTTAGGAGAAAAGAGTGAGAGATTTCGGAGTAGAGTGAAGAGTGAGTGAAGAGGGAGTGAGGAGGGGTTCGAATATATAGGAGAATGGGCGCCAACGGCTACTTTGCAAAATCCGCTGGAAATGTCTGTTACCGGCGGATTTTCTGCTTACCGGTGGATTTTGCAACGGGCATTCGCATTACCGGCGGAAATATTTGAATTACCGGCGGATATTTGAATTGTCGGCGGATATTTGAATTTTAAAATTTAAATATTATCCGCCGAAAATAGTGCTTACCGGCGGATTTTTGGCGGACTGTTACTGGCGGATTTGACTGCGGTTACCGGTGGATTTATTTTAATTTTTTTTTTAAAATCGACGAAATTATCCGCCGGTAATTGCTTTTACCAGCGCATTGTTTTTTTTAAATTTCGCGTAAAACCTGTCCGCCGGTAAGTGCACCAAATCCGCCGGTAATTTAACAGTCAAAATAAATCCGCCGGTAACATTGTAAAATCCGCCGGTAATATAGTGGGGGATCCAGGCCGCCGGTAACGTGCCAAAATCCGCCGGTAATTTACCGGCGGACTAAATCCGCCGAAAATGACCAAAATTCTAGTAGTGTTCATTGACCAGATACTGGACAGGTTAGGTGGGAAAGAATTTTATTGCTTTCTAGATGGTTATTCTGGTTATAACCAGATACCAATAGTCCCTGAAGACCAGCAAAAGACAACATTCACATGTCCATATGGCACATTTGCATTTAAAAGGATGCCATTTGGATTGTGTAATGCACCTGCCACTTTCCAGAGATGTATGATGGCAATTTTCTCAGACTTCATTGAAAGATCCATGGAAGTATTCATGGATGACTTCTCTGTGTTTGGGGAAACATTCCATCTATGATTGTCTAACTTGGAAGAAATTCTAATAAGGTGTGAGGAGACTAACCTAGTGTTGAATTGGGAAAAATGCCATTTCGTGGTACAAGAGGGTATTGTCTTGGGCACAGAATCTCCAAGAAGGGGCTGGAAGTGGACAGAGCAAAGATAGAAGTCATTGAAAGGCTACCTCCTCCAACAAACATCAAAGGCATCAGAAATTTTTTGGGACATGCTGGATTCTATAGGAGGTTCATAAAAGATTTTTCAAAAATCTCCAAGCCTCTGTGCCAATTGTTGCAGCATGATATCCCTTTCATATTTGATGAAGATTGCATGCAAGCCTTCAAGAAATTGAAGAAAGCTTTAATAACTGCACCAGCTATTGTAGCTCCTGGCTGGAGTAAGCCTTTTGAGCTTATGTGTGATGCAAGCGACTTTGCCATTGGAGCTGTGCTTGGGCAAAGGTATGAAAAAAAAATTCATTCAATCTATTATGCTAGCAGAACACTAATAGAAGCTCAATTGAATTACACAGTCACAGAAAAAGAACTTTTGGCTGTTGTCTTTGCATTTGACAAGTTTAGATCATACTTGGTGGGCACTAAAGTGATTGTCTTTACAGACCACTCTGCCATCAAGTATTTGATCACTAAAAGAGATGCAAAGCCAAGACTTATTAGATGGGTTCTCCTACTCCAAGAATTTGATTTAGAAATTCGTGATAAAAAAGGAGTGGAGAACCAAGTTGCTGATCATTTATCCAGAATAGAAAGAGAAAATGCAGATACAACAGGAAGAGAAATCAAGGAACACTTCCCAGATGAGAGGCTGTTGGCAAAAACTGCTGAAGCATCAAACGCTGTAGCGGTTAGCGCTATCACGCTAGACGCTGTAGCGCCTGAACCCTCAACACCTTGGTATGCTGACATTGTAAATTTTCTGGTTAGCAAGGTGGTACCTGTTGAGATGAATTATTAGCAAAAGAGGAGGTTCTTCCACACAGTAAAGCAATATTACTGGGATGAACCTTTTCTCTATAAGAAGTGTCAAGACCAATTAATGAGGAGATGCCTTGCAGAGGAGGAGCAAGACCAAGTGCTACAGCACTGCCATGCTGCACCATATGGTGGGCATTTTGGTGGGATCAGAACAGCTGCAAAGGTATTGCAATCAGGTTATTATTGGCCTACACTGTTTAAAAATGCTCAGGACTTAGCGAAAAGATGTGATAGATGCCAGAGAACAAGGAATATATCAAGTAAACATGAGATGCCATTGACAAACATCCTGGAGATAGAACTCTTTGATGTTTGGGGAATGGATTTCATGGGACCTTTCCCTCAATCTCATGGAAATCTTTATATCTTAATAGCTGTGGACTATGTTTCAAAGTGGGTAGAGGCTGTTGCTCTACCCAACAATGATGCTAAGCCCGTGAGCAAACTTTTGTTAAAAAATATATTTACCAGGTTTGGAACTCCAAGAGCCATTATTAGTGATGAGGGATCTCATTTTTGCAACAAATTAACTGAGACCCGCTTGGCTAAATATGGAGTCAAACACAAAATTGCCACTGCTTACCATCCACAAACAAGTGGTCAAACTGAGTTATCCAACAGAGAAATCAAGAGGATACTTAAGAAAATGGTAGGGCCTACAAGGAAAGAATGGTCAATGCACTTAGATGATGCCTTGTGGCCTATAGGACAGCTTTCAAAACACCCTTAGGGGTGTCTCCCTACAGACTTGTCTACGGAAAAGCTTGTCAGTTTCTTATTGAGCTGCAACACAAAGCCCATTGGGCCTTGAAAAAGCTCAACTTTGACTACAATGGAGCAGGAGGTGCTAGAATGTTGCAATTGCATGAACTGGAAGAAATTAGGCATTTTGCCTACGAAAATGCAACAATCTACAAGGAAAAGACCAAGGTATGGCATGACCAGAAGCTACAAAGAAGAGAGCTGGTGGAAGGAGGGAAGGTGTTGCTATTCAACTCAAGATTAAGATTATTTCCAGGGAAGTTGAAGTCAAGATGGTCCGGCCCATTCAAGTTAATGAAACTATACAGCCATGGTGCAGTGGACCTCTATGATGAAGCAACCAACACCACCTTCAAGGTAAATGGTCAAAGAGTAAAACAGTGCCTTGGTGAGAATGTGGTAAGGGGCAAAACCACAATTGAACTTAAAGACCCCTAATAAGAGAGGAAGTCTGGCTGAAGACTTTTAAAGCAAGCGCTCCTGGGAGGAAACCCAAGGTTTTAAAACTAACCCATTTTGTGTTTTTAATTTAAATTTTGTGCAGATGCAAGTATGAGGAGTCGGGAAGATAACAATTGGCACTATAGCGCATGCTGTGTTCAAAGCGCTATAGCGGTTGCTGCTGGGTATAAATAAAAAAGTCAAACTTTAAAGGTTAAGAAACAGAGCAGCAATGACGTGGCATCTGACAACCTTATCTCAACTGCTCTATGCTCAGTCCAGACGCATCAAGCACGTTCTCTTTTCTCTCTCCATCATAACACTTGCAACGGTCACATCCTCCACGTTTTCCCTATCGCAACTTCCCACGCACGCATTCTCTTTCTTAAATTAACACCCCCATTTCTTCACCGTCTCATCCACCACCTGTAACCGTCCCCTTCATCTTTCCCAAACGGAAAACGCAGAAACCCATAAGTTTCATACATTTTTCTACTTCAAAGTTACAAAAATGACTAAGAAACAAGTGGCTCTAAAAAGGTCTGGGAAGGGAGCAAACGCTGAAGCGGGATCATCCAAGGCTGAAATGACTAACGTTGATCCTCAGAAATTCTGAAAAATGGAATTCATCGCTGAGAGAGGGTTCAAAACTGATAAAGCCTCAGACGCTTTCACGGCAACTGTGGCAGCGCTGGGTTGGGAGCAATTTATTAAGCATCGCAAACAATACCTGGTTTCCTTAGTCAGGGAGTTTTATGCAGGCATTGAAGAACCCAAGGATGGAAAGCCCCAAACCTATTCTACGGTTAGGGGCGAAATCGTTAGCTTCAATGCAAGATCAATAAATGATGTCTTCCGTCTAGGTTACCATGGAAAAGCGTTGGAGAGCAAGGTCAAAACCTGGGGAAAAGCAGAAATGGAAGGTGTGAGGGAGAGGATCTGTGTCGAAGGAGCTACATGAGACAAATTTGGGACTGAATACAAGTTGAAGAAGGCGTACTTGTGTGAAGAGGCAAACATGTGGTGCAGCTTTATCAAACACTCCTTGCTGCCTACTTCTCACAATACGTTTGTGGAGAAGGAAAGGCTGATAGTAATTGATGCTATCATGGCAGGGGAGCAGATTGATGTAGGAAAGCTGATCTCAAGAGAAATAGAGAAGTGCAGAGTAAAGAAGGGAGATAATATTTACTTTCCATGCCTAATCACTGAGCTATGCATTAATGCAGATGTAGAGGTTGAGCCCAAAGAAGAAAGGAGGTCCCTATTGGGAGATTTTCCCACTGCGTTCAAACCAAAGCAAAAGCCTGCCGCTACAGCATCAGGTGATGCTGTGATGCTACAGCGCCTGACGCTGCAGCAACAGTCTCTCTGTCGCTTTGTAAAGCAAAAGTTTGAATGGGAAAAGGCTATGTATGCTCAGATCTCAAAGGGCAAGGCCACTATACAACCACCTGAATTTCCTGACTGGCTAATTGACGAAGAGCCATCTAAAAAGGTGGAGGAAGAAAGTAAGAAAAAAGTGTGAAGCCTAGCAAAGAAGAAAAGGCAGAGCCCTGCTAAAAAAATAAGAAGGTGATTCTGGAAGAAGAAGAAAGCCTAGGATCTGAAGAGATGGAAGAAATCAGTGAGGAGGATGAAGAAGAAACAAAGGCAGTAATGAGGGAAATAGTGAGTGATGAAGAGGAGGATTCATCAGAGGAGGAGGTTGAGAGTGAAGAGGAGGAAGAAATATAGTGTGACCCAAACCCTAGCTCAAAGAAACCCCATAAATCCCCAGCAAAAACTTCAACACCACCATCAAACCCCACCACCAGCCCTGAACCACCCAAATCACCCATCAACCACCCACAACAAGAAGAACCAGAACCACAAGCACCAAATGAAGAGCAAGTTATTGAGCAACCACAGCAGCCAGCAGAGCAACCACAGCAGCAACAAACACCCAAGAAAAAGTATGTTTCTTACCATGCAGCAAGGAGAAGCTGCTGAAATGTATCTGAGGACCTTACTACTGATCATTCTGCTGAAAGGGAAGCTGCTGAAAAATTGGCTGAAATGGCAGCCAATAAAAAAGCAGAGGACCCTAACACCATGGCTACAGCGGCTACCGCTGTAGCGGCAGAAAAGAAACCCCCACAGCCCCCCAAGAAAAAGAAGCCCACAAAACCAACCACTGCCCCTTCAAGAGCCAGTAAGAGGCTAAGGCAGGGGTAAACAGGCAAGTGTTTTAAAAAAAAAACACATGTCTGGCTGTTTAAGCCTAGTGTTCTAGTATTTTGTTAGTTTGTTTTAAAGGACTCTCCCTTAGGATGCATGAAGCAGTGGGGACACTGCAAGGTTTAGGTTTGGGGGAGGACCTCATGGTATTATGTTATGCTTGTTAATTATAATTATTAATATTATGTCATATTATGTTTGTTTAAATAAAAGATATGAGTAGCTGCACTTTTTAAATTTTATAGCAACAAAATTGAACTTATGTAGCCAAATTAAATGATGATTGGGTGTTTGTGAGTAGAGTAGCCTTATGTAAACAATGAAATAGTTTTATTGCTGCTCTCACACAAAACTCCAAGCTTAGCAAAGAACCTAGTTAGCTAGGGATCATCTAAGGCTGAAGTTAGTCTTAGTTAACCAAAGGATAGTCAAGTTTTGACTAAAAATTGAGAGTAGTTTTTAAAGCTAAGTTTGGGGTGCATCGGTTATGTTAAGGCTAGGTATAAAGATGATAGTAAGGTCGGTGCAATAAGATCTAAAAAGGTAAAAATGGTAATGACAAATGTTGCAAAATTCCTGAAGCAAAAATACTGAACTGTTCCAAAAATGCAGAAAAAGAAAAGAAAAATCAAAAGAAAGAAATGCATATAAGGAGTTCAGTAATAAAGGCAGTACCTTATTTTGTTCATCAATCCACCAGCGCTGTAGCGTCTAACGCTACAGCGTTAAGAAATCACCAAATCAAAACTTAGTGCACTGACCGAAGATCTGAAATACCTAAGTAAAGCCCTTTGTTGTGCTTTGAAGCCCCCCATGGCTTAAGTGAATTTGTTAATCCACTCTCCCTTTTGAAAAAATTCTTTGACTAATCCAAAAGAAAGGTACTCTATCCAAAGCCTAAGAGAAATGCTGAAGTTGGCTAGGAACTGAGTTAAGCTTTGAAGTCACACACTCACAATTGAGCAGTAATAATTCTATTTGTTGTGAAACACAATGGTGTGTGAGTGTGTTCAGTGAAGTCTTGAAATGTTGGCTTAGCATGAGAAAATTTTTGTGAAATTCTGTTTAATTTAAAAGCTGCAGCTAGTTATGTTTTGATACTTACTTGATTTATTTTCTTGTCTTATTCAAGCGTCATTACTTGAGGACAATCAATGGATTAAGTTTGGGGGTGTGATAACTCATATTTATATGGGTTATTTATGCTCTTATTACATAAATCAAACTATGCTCACAAATAATTTTAGTACTTTAATATGTAAATATGTGATTAAAAGTATAAATATAGGTTCAGATGTGATTTCCTAAATATTGGGCATAATAGGTGCCTTTGTGAATATATTGATGTTTTGCCTGAGTGCTGCAGCGGTAAGCGCTACAGCGCTATGGGACGGTTGACCGCTTGGATATTTATGAAGCCACTTGCTGATTGATGAGTCATCACTCTGATCTTCTTCTTCTCTGCATGACATAGGAGCCTCCAAGTGGTTTCAATAAGACACTTGGCGTGTCCTAATTGAAGCTCATGTGATAGTTGGTGATGATTGTAATCATTGCCCTTTTTGTAAATCCACTTTATGGAGTTGGAGATAATATCTAAGTATCTTCTTCTCCATAGGATAGATATTAACATATACCATTCGTAGATAGAGAGAGTACAGATTTGGAAAAAGAACTAACTTGACATTTTAGACTTCCTCCATTGTTGCTCTACTCTTAAGCCACGTGTGTTGCCTACATCAGCTGCCGCGTCATTTAATGAGGTCTAGCTCACCTTCTTTTTTTACACAACTCCACATCAGCAAAAATAAATTAAAAACCCCCATTTGGACTAAATTTGTTGAGTTTTCAATAATAAGGGGACTAAATGTCTGAGTTTTAAAATAGGGGGACCAAATATCTGAATTTGTGAAAATAGAGGGACCAAAACTATAATTTAGCCAATAAAGGAATTGTTGCATCTGACCAACACGGGTGTTGTAAGGAAACGAGAGAAACTAACTCAAATAGGAAGCATCTATAAACATATAGATAAACAAATATCATGTAGGAATTGAGAGAGGATGTGAGAAGAAAACCGTGAAAGGGAGAGAACGAGAGTGGCGGTGCTGGACTATTGTGTTGAGGTCACGGAAGAGGTTCTGCGCTAGATTTGGAAGGATTAGGTGATACCAATGATACTGTTTTTTTCTTTTCAGATATGAGGGTTGTCGTGGGTGGTATGACTGACTCTCTCTGTTGGAGAATAATTAGTTATGCCCAAGATCCAATCTATCATGTAAATCATTTCTTAGAAATAATAAAGTATTATTTATTTACTATCATATCAATGTCCTTGATTAAAACTTATAGACTAACTATCATGATAAAGATTATGATATTGAGAAGCTAGTCTTTTGTGAGTTTTTAACTAAATCGTTCTTGATCATAAAATTATTTTGAATGGGATATAAATAATTCGGATAGATCAATATATATGTAAATGTCTTTATTGGATAAAGATTAATAGTTCTCATTTATTAATTACATATATAAATGATGCATATGTTGATATGGTCATTGAACTGACTCAATTGAGAATTTCTAATGGTTTATATTACATTTAACTGTCAATAGAAATATTCTCAAGAAGAAATGTAATTATTTTCTTTGACCTGAGATTATCATAGTAATTAACAAATAGTTTATTGTATTTTAATTCCGGACACCTAAGGCCTTAGGGCACTAGTTGAATGGATATTGGATACGATTAAATATTTGTATAATGAATGATTAATCAAGATGGAATCCATCAACTCTCGGTAATGCGTTTGAGCTCTACAGTAAAACTAATATCCTCGCCAAGAAAATCAAATGATAGAAGAAATGAGTTTCTTAAAGTCATATGTTAACTTATTAGAGTTTGACAAGAATACCATACTCTAGAGTTAACTTAGAGCTGTAAGGATGGAAGAAAAATATTACATCATTCTTCAAATGGTTCTTGTAAGTAAAATATTTTATTACTACTTCATACTATCCGGATGTTAAGCAGTGTTGCTAGATGTCTACCTTGATTAGTAAATTAATTTGATTAACTTACTACCGGTTTAGTACTGAACCTACGGGGTCACACACTAACGAGTGTCTCAATCTTTGCTAAAGAAATATTTTATTATTTGATAATTAAATTGTAGATTTTATTTTATCAAATGAATAGAATTTTTTCCTAAGTGGAATATTATAATATTCTTTGCTAGCACTTAGAATAAAATAATATATATAAAGTGAATTGTTTGCTTTTCACTTTTGGTTACTTGTGGTGATTGAAATGGCATTCAATTAAGATAATGTATTGATGTGAAATAAGGTGGAAGGTTAATGTTATTTACTTGGTCACGTTTTTTTCATTAAGCCATTCATGATTCATAATTCATGGAGTAACGTACACTTGTATTGAAGTGGGAAATAAATATTGAAAGAAGAGAAAAAGAAAATCAGTTTTCTTTCTATTTAATTGGTTGATGATTAGCCTATGACTATAAATAGGCATATCACACAAGATAAAAATATTACTTCTACTCTCTATTTCCACTTCAAATAATCGGTTCCACCAATCAAAAAGTTGATAGCAAAGGTTAGTCTCGGTGTGGATACACGTCGAGCCTTCACACTACTTGAAGGAAATTTTTATGATCCAAGAGCTGATTGTCAGGTACACATTTAGATTTTTATCTGATTCATTATAATTTTAAACACAAAGTAGATCCTTTTTATTCCGCTGTGACTGTTATGAACACGTATTTTAACTTCACTCTCTCCCCTTGCTTCTCTCACTTTTTTCTACGTTTCTAAACAAAATTCCATCTCCATTTCGGTTTGTTTGTCCCTCCTATTTAAGCATGCACTCCTTGAATACATTCAAAACTAATTAGCCTAAGTTTAGGAGTGGATTCCTCTATTGCTAATGAGAAATAGTCAACTCTTTAATTACATGATATTCTGTCGACTTTTTGATTGCTCATAAATTCCTTAATTGCATGTTCCAATTCTGGCTATGGAAACAAATGAAGGCCAACAACTAAATATCACGCCAGCTGGTTTTTTCCTATTCCTCTCTCGTTGTTCTATTTTACTTTCTCCGTGTTTCATTTTTTTTGTATATCTTTATTATTATTTTTATATAAAAGTTGGACAATCAAATTAGTTATGATTTTTTTCATTTTTTATTAGCATTATTTTTTTAACTATAATAATAATAACGTAACATTACTAAATGAGCGCAAAACGACCTACTAAGCATCAAATATACGCGTAAAACATATTTTTGTGATTTTTTCTAAAAATTTCAAAAATACGTGTTAAAATTGGGTGTTCACAATGGGTGTTCAAGCTTAAGTTGGACCCCAAGGGCAACATAGTCAAGCATAAAGCTAGATTAGTTGCCAGAGGGTTCCAGTAGAAGCTTGGAATTGACTATGAAGAGGTATTTTCACCTGTGGCTAGGCATGAGACCATTAGATTGGTGACTGTCTTAGCCTGCAGTAAAGGGTGTGGGCCTTGCATCACTTGGATGTCAAGTCAGCTTTTCCAAATGGACCCTTAGAAGAAACTGTCTTTATATCTCGGCCACCTGGGTTTGAGAAAAAAGGCAAAGAAAACTTAGTGTGCCATTTGCATAAGACACTCTATGGGCTGAAACAGGCTCCAAGAGCCTGGAATAAGCGCATTGACACAGTCTTTGTGGACAATGGCTTCACAAAATGCACTAATGAGTTTGGTGTCTATGTGAAGGGTACTATGGAATCTGACCTATTACTAATTTGCTTATATGTTGATGATCTTTTGGTGACAGGGAACAATTCTAAGGAAATCAACAATTTCAAAGACACCATGAAGGCGGAATTTGAAATGACTGACTTGGGAAGGCTATCCTACTTCCTAGGATTAGAATTCCTAAGGGTGCCAGAAGGTCAATCCTATATCAAACAACGTATGCTAAGGAATTTCTCACCAGATTTGAAATGGCAGAATGCATCTGCCCTCTATCCAGTAGAAGGTTTTTTATGCAAAAAGGAGGGTGAAAAAGGCTCTAAAGTGGACCCTACATACTTCAGGCAGGTTGTAGGTTCACTAAGATATCTGTGCCACAGCAGTCCTGATATCTTGTTTGCTACTGGGATGATTAGCAGGTTCATGAGTGAACCATTGGAGATACACCTTAATGCAGCTAAGAGGGTTGTAAGGTACATTAAGGGCACTTTGAATTATGGCTTATTCTTTCCTAAAGGAACTGATCTAGGGAAATTTGAGCTACTGGGCTACTCTGACTGTAACACCCTGATAATTTCTAACTTGTAGAAATCACCGAAATGCACTACTAGCATATATCAGAGTAACTTCCTTTTTAAATATTGAACACAATCTAAAACTCGATGCTAAAACCCATCAAGTGCGCTTACATAACTGAACATGAGAATACATAATATCGTTCCTTACACGCTCAACTAGTGTTCAATACTCAAAACAGAAAGTCTGCGGAAGCGATTTACAACTTTATTAACATAAGTCGTACAATCGTACAATCTAAGATACTGAATGAAAATACAGAGATACATAACATAACAAAAAAAACAGCGTCAGCAACTCCTCAAGCGTCTCCATAGCCATGCCTCATCGTCTTCAACCTAACCTGCGACTCTGAAAAACTACAACATGGATTGGGTGAGACAACTTGTCTCAGTGAGTTCTATCGAGACCCCTTACTAACTCTCTCGGTTCAATTATGCTTGATTCATTATTCTAAATTCATAACTCATAGTCTTAATATTTGACTATGTGGCTAACATAAACGTTGTCCTCATAACCCTCATAAGCAGTTACAAGAGGCAACACATGAACAATGATTTTTAGCGTGTCACCGGTCACTTGGCAAAATAAGCTCCCGGTGAACCCATTCCACTAATCGGCTGGATCCCTCATGGGGCCTAGGTTCACAGGGCTCATGACTTCCCCTCCCCTAGCACACTAAACTGAAAATAGGGTCGTCACCCTAACTGAACTGATGTATATATTTTAATATACCTTGAACAATGATCTGTGAACATAACAATGAACTTATACTTAACATAATCTGAATCTTAACCTAATCTTATACTTAACATGATCTTGTTATTATGTGATCTCACATGGAATTACTAACGTCGTTAACTTATCTTAAAATTATCCATCATTCAATCCAAATCATAATGTATCACTCACACTCAACATTATGATAGCATAACTTAATCATAATCAATCTCATAATATAAACATGATTTACAACACTCAACTAATCATCAATCATCATCCAAAATCAAGGAAATATCATCATAACATCATACAATTATGATTACATGATTGGTTAGTCCTTTTAATTAGCTTTCCAACGCACTTGAGAACACTTAAATCGAACCACCGGATCAAAAGTTATAGCGAAAACAAAATCAGTGTGTTTTGCTGAAAAACTGCAAAGCATCGCGACGCGAACTGGTTCTGTCGCGATGCGAAAAGCGACAGAAAGTTTTACGTTGAAAAAATAAGGGAGGTCGCGACGCAATGGCCATGGGCCGCGACGCGATGGGAGGCCGAAATGGCTGAAAACAGCATTTCGAACACCCGTTTTGTACCGTTTCGCTTTCTATTCGGCCCCGAGACTTTCTATGACCTCCGAGACTTAAAAACAGACATTACAATCAGCAATTCCAGTCCAATTTCCCAATTAAATCAACAACACATAAGCATCATCATGAACATCAAACCATCACATAATTACACAATTCGACACACGATTTTCATAAAAACGGTTTTTGACTCGAGACTTCCGACATTACACACACACCATAACAGTCAAATTCAGTCCAGCAATCACCACATATTCAATCAACAATCAATCATCCACAATTCAATCAACAATCAATAATCCACAATTCAATCACAATCCCTAACCAATGATCACGAAACTCAATGACTCAAAAGAACGATATTTTCATAAACGACTCGACACCGGGTTTTCATAAAGCGCGAGACCAAATTCAGAACACATAACACATAAACCATGATTCCCTAGTGAGTATAGAACTCACCTCTTTGGCGACGACAATACAATCAACACCGAGACTTCGCGAACACGGACAAATGGAGACTCCCGAACTTCCCCGGATCCGCTCCAAATAACCCAAAACTGAAACCTAGCTTCCCAATAGCTTATACTCTGAACCCAGCCACTGAAATACTCCCTAGGTTGATCCAATGTGTGATATGGCTGCTGTAGTTATCCCTAATGCTCTCCAAATTAACATGCAAGGTCAGATTTTCTGGTTTTGGCTAGGTGGAGCTTAGGTGGTCATCAATGGTGATTTTATGGTGGAGGAGGGTGATGATTTCGAAATTGCTATCAATAGAAAGAGGAAGATGAGCTGATTGCTTTGGTGTGGATGGTTTCCACATGCATTGAACTTTGAGGAAACTCTCCTCTCCTCCTCTTCCCTCTCCCTCTCGCGCCCTCTCCCCTTCTTTCCTTCTCTGATTTTCTATTTTCTGGAAAAATGAATAATGAGGGGCTGTGTGTGTGATAACATAGCTCAGCTGGCCACTTAAAACTAGGGGAATTTACTGTTTTACCCTTCAGCTACTTACTCCCCTAATCCCTACTATCACTTGACTTAAGGTAACAATTCTAACTTAACAAACAAGCACCTATGCATGACAAGCAATTAAATCAACATTTCAATTCCTAACACGATGTATCAATTAATCATAAACATTGAAAGACCATTTAATTCAAACACCACATCTATCAATAAGCCACACAAAAAATTTTATGATTTCGTGCCAATTTAATTAATATAGCAAAAATAGGGGATGTTACACTGACAGTGACTGGTGTGGTGACCACATAGATAGGAGGAGTACCTCAGGTTTTTTGTTTAAGTTTCAAGGCATATCTGTTTCATGGAGTTCCAAAAAGCAGCAAATAGTTGCTCTTTCCTCCCGTGAAGCAGAGTATGTCTCTGCATGTAGTGCTGCCACACAGGCAGTATGGCTGGAACCTGGAAGCATTGTTAAAGGAGCTAAAAGTGGAGCTGACTCAAACTCCTACACTTCTAATTGACAACAAGTCTGCCCTATGTCTTGCTAAGAACCCTATGGGGCATGGAAGGACCAAGCACATTGAAACAAGGTACCATTACCTTAGAGATCAGGTTACTAAAGGTAATTTGGTTGTAGACTCCTGTCCAACCAAAGAACAGCTGGCAGACATTTTTACTAAGGCCTTAAAGGGTGAATCATTCACTAGGTTAAGAAGAGATCTAGGGTTGGTTGCAGGGGCTTGTCCTGTTTATTTTAATCTCTCTTAACTAAGTGTTTTAGTTTCTGTATTAAAGGAGGATGTTGAGTTTTAATACAAAAATTCTAAAACACCCTCAAGCTTTGGTTAACGGCTATAAAAAACAACCGGATAGTCGTTAACCCCAGAAGTTCTTAGACAGTTTATTCTGTTACATATTGTTACAGTTTTAAAACTGTTTAATTTCTGTTTCAGTTAGTTACACCTTGTAACTAACCTATAACAAACCCACAAAGGGGTTTGTTGAGATACATACATACACACACACACACACACACACACACATATATATATATATATATATATATATACATATATATATATATATATATATATATATATATATATATATATATATATATATAAATATTACCTCTATTACAATTTGTACAGATTTTACCGTGAATGAAGTAAAGCAATTACTTTTACATTTCTTTACAATCATCTTCCAAGTTTACTACAGTGTGAGTTTTTTCAGAGTTCTTTCAGTCTTCAAACTTTGTGTATGGTAAGGTACCTCGCAAGAGAGAGCAAAACAGAGTTAGAGTGTTGTTCCTGAAGGAAAAAAAAGAGAGAAAAAGCAACAGTGGGAGAGGAAGAGATTTCTACCTGTAAAAGTACTTCACAGTACTGAGGACTTCATTCAAGCAAGTATTTCGTTGTATCATTGCATGTAAACAAGAAACCCAGCAACATGAGTTAGGGTTTATATGTAATAAAAGGAAAACAGTGAAATCAGAGGAGAAATAGCAAGAAAGTGCATGTTATACATTTGATTAAGGGTGCGATTGAAACCCTTGAGTGTTTCATAATCTGCGAAGCACAAAACAGAAAGTTAGGGTTTGTAAAATCACAAATTGAAGAAATTAACAGAGGGTTATTGAAGGTCTACCTTCGATTAAGCTTCGCTGGTAGTCTCGTTGAAGATTAGTGAGTAAATCCTGCAAAATCAAAGAAACATTAGAACCCTAGCAGAGAAGGAGAGAAGAAACGAGAGAAAACAAGAAAAGCAAGAAAGAGAGAGGATACGAAACCTGAGAATGAATTAGGGTTTCGTGTTTTGTTCATCTAACCGGGTCAGATCCGGATCCACTAAGGATCCGCGTGTTTCAATAGTAAATTGGGTCTTGGGTGCCGCATGAGTATTTTTGAACCCGTCTCAGTTGGTGTGTTTTTTTGAAGAAAACTGGGCCTGCCTTTGTTGCTTCTTACTTCCTGCACCCCTTCATTTGTTGACTGTGCACTACCTGCAGTAATTCAACAATTAAATGGTTAACGATTTCAACAAGATGCAGTTATCTTGGACGTAAAAAGGTAAGGACACAATCCCGCTGTAGATCCTGGATTACTTACAAGTGTGCATATCTCATTCTCTTCACTCAAAGTAAAAGGAAAATAACAGCCGCAAACACACCTTTTAAGGATTGGAAAAGAGCATTATAAATATTAGTTAACCTTTTTACTTCCTTTTTAACTCTTGCAATTTCCTAAAAGCCCTGTTGCTTATATTTTATTAATACTAACTTTAAAGGGCCGGGTCTAATTTTACTAATACTCTTTAATAAAGGTATGTAAAGCATGGAACATGGGCCGTAGTCTGAGTAAGGAAAATAGGGAAGCTGTAAATAGTAGTTGTGTAGATTTATTTATATGTTTATGCTTTGGCCCAGACCCGTTAGGTTTTCTGAGAGACAAAGTTATTTAATCTCCTTTGTAATTGTATTCAAGGACACTGAGAAATTATCAATAAAACGGAACTACAGCTACTCTGTAGTCGCAGACGTAGGCAAACTTTGGCCGAACTGCGTGAACAATATCGTGTGTATTATTCTGACATGGTATCAGTAGGGTTGCGATCATCCCTGTGATTTCGGTTTCTTCGTTCAAGAACAGCGTCCTCCGTGGTTCGGTTTCGTGGTTTCGTGGTTTCCGGTTTCTGGTTCTTCGTCTTCGTGGTTTCGTGGTTTTCGGTTTCGTGGTTTCCGGTTTCGGGTTTCGTGGTTCGGCTTTGGTTTCTGGATTGCTGGTTCTTCGTCTTCTTGGTTTCTTGTTGCTGGTTCGTCGTCTTCTCGGTTTCCGGTTTCTGGATCTCTGTTCGCGATCTCGTCTTCTGGGCTCTCTGTTCGCGATCTTCGCCATCGTGGTTCTTCGCATCTTGGATCGTGGTTCGTTGTTTGGTTCCTCTTCGTCGTTTCGGTCTCTCTTCACCGTTTGGTTCCTCTTCGTGGTTCGGTTTTTTCTTTCACTCGTGGATCTCTGGTTCGGATCCCGTGGTTCGTGGATCTCTGTTGTGGATCTCTGGTTCAGATCTTCTGGGTCTCGGTTCTGACTCGCCTTCGCGTTGCTGTTTTTGGGTACGATTTTCTGGATCCGTTCGATTTCCTGGATTGATGTTTCTCGTACCGGCGTTGTCTGCGTTTTCCGGATGCTCTTTTGTTGAATCTTCGTTTTCTGTGTTGCGTTTTCGGTGGATCTGTGTTCCCCTGGTGTGGCTGCGCGCGATCTCTGATCATACTGTCGCCGCCCCTGTTCGCAGCCTCTCTGATGAGTTGATCATAGCGTCGCCGCCTCTGTTCGCAGCGTGCGTCGCCGCCTTTGTTCGTGCTTCTCTTCCGTCTGCAACCCAGTTCTGCTTCACTGTGTGTGACTGCTTCTGCTGCAATTTGTGACGTGTGTGAACTGCTCTTGCCCAATTTGTGACTGATTCAGCTTTTTGACGTGGGTCCCTTGCGCTGTGTTTTTTTGCTACTCTGTTTGTGTTGTGTTTTTTTCCTATTCTCTTTTAATGGCTTCGGAAAAAGAAAGGGATAGTTTCTGTGTTCGCTTTACCGGCAAGAATTATGCTGCTTGGGAATTTCAATTCAAGATGTATGTCAAGGGAAAAGGATTATAGAGTCACCTTGATGGGGTTTCTAAGGCGCCGCAAGATAAACCCGGCTTAGACGCGTGGGAAATCCAAGATGCTCAGATTATTTCTTGGATCCTCAGTACTATTGATCCTCGGATGATCAATAATTTGCGAGCATTTTCAACTGCTCAAGAGATGTGGAATTATTTGCAGCGTATTCACAACCAGGACAATACAGCCAAGCGTTTTCAATTGGAGTTAGAGATCGCCAATTACAAACAAGGTAATTTGTCAATTCAAGAATATTATTCTGGTTTATTAAATTTATGGACAGAACACTCTGCTATTATATATGCTGTTGTTCCCAAACCATCACTGTCGGCCGTTCGTGATGTCTATGATACTAGTAAACGGGATCAATTTCTCATGAAACTTCGTCCGGAATTTGAGGCTGTTCGAGGTGCCTTGCTGAATAGGAACCCTTGTTCCTTCCTTGGATATCTGTGTTGGTGAACTGCTCAGGGAAGAACAACGTCTGAATACTCAAGGAACCATGCTTAATGATCCTGTCCATTCTGAACCTGTGACAGTTGCGTATGCTGCGCAAGATAGAGTCGTGGGCTGTGATATGCGACAAACTCAATGCTTCTCTTGTAAACAATTTGGACATGTTGCTCGTAGTTGTCCTAAGAAATTTTGCAATTACTGCAAGCAGCAGGGTCATATCATCTCTGCATGTCCTACGCGTCCTCCACGACCGACTAGGCGTCCGGCACAGGCATTCCATGCCACTACTACCTCTACCGCTGGTCCTTCCACCACTGGTGTATCTAGCTCTACTGCTGGTCCTTCCACCACTGGTGCATCTGATGGTGGCGCTCTTCAGCCGGAATTAATTCAACAAATGGTACTATCTGCTCTTTCTGCCTTGGGTATTACTGGCATGTCCTCTTTCATTTCTTGGTTACTTGACTCTGGTGCATCGAATCACATGACGGGTTCCTCTGAACTCCTGCACAATTTACGTTCTTATCTTGGTAATCAAAAAATTCAAATTGCTAATGGGAGTACCCTTCCTATAACGAATGTTGGTGACATTAATTCTACTTTTAGAAATGTGCTGGTAGCACCTGGCCTTGCCTCCAATTTATTGTCTGCTGGTCAATTAGTTGATGAAGGTTGTGATGTTAATCTTACTCCAGATGGTTGTCTTGTGCAGGATCGGGTGTCAGGGAAGGTGATCGCGAAGGGGCCTAAAGTTGGAAGAGTGTTTCCACTCCAGTTTAGTTCAAACCATTTATCTTTTGCTTGTAATAGTGTTTTGAATGCATGTGAGGATTGGCATAGGAAATTGGGCCATCCAAACTCTGTTGTTTTGTCTCACTTATTTAAGACTGGTGTGTTAGGTACTAAACTGATAGATTCTAGTACCTCTGTTTCATGTTCTGTTTGCAAATTAGCTAAGAGCAAAACACTTCCTTTTCCGTCTGGTGCACATTGTGCTTCTACGTGTTTTGAGTTGATTCATAGTGATGTTTGGGGGATTTCTCCTGTTGCTTCTCACACTCACTATAAATATTTTGTCACCTTTATCGATGATTATAGCCGTTTTACTTGGATTTATTTTCTTAAATCTAAATCTGAAGTGTTTTCTATGTTTAATAAATTTCTGATGTATGTTGAAAATCAATTCCAAACCAGTATTAGAATTCTTCGGTCTGAATCAGGTGGTGAGTATATGTCTCATGAGTTTCAGGAGTTTTTACAGCAAAAAGTTATACTGTCTCAACGATCTTGTCACAATACCCCTCAGTAAAATGGTGTTGCAGAACGTAAGAATCGTCACTTGTTGGATGTGACACGTACCTTACTTCTCCAGGCCTCTGTTCCATCCAAATTCTGGGTGGAGGCTCTTTCAACACCTGTCTTTTTGATCAACCGTCTTCCTTCCACGCTGATTGGGTTGGATTCTCCTCACTTTCGCCTTTTTAAAACTCGGCCTGATTACAACAGTTTACATACTTTTGGGTGTGTATGTTTTGTGCACCTTCCATCCACTGAAAGACATAAGCTTGGACCACAATCTGTCCAATGTGCATTTATGGGGTATAGTCAGTCTCATAAGGGTTTTGTGTGTTATAATGTCTCTAACCGTCGTTTTCGCATTTCTAGGAATGTCACATTTTTCGATAATCAGTCTATATTTCCTTGCTCTTCTCTTGGTTTGAATGATATTGCTATACTTTTGAAATTTTTTGATAACACAGGACTCGTTCCCACTTCCCCTTCTGATCCTGATCCTGATCCAGATCCTGCTCCAGATCCTGATCCTGCTCTTGATCCTGATCCTAATTCTGATCCTGTACCGCCGGCACCCCGGCGTTCTGGTAGAACGTCTCGAGCACCTGACAGATATTCCCCAGACAGGTTTGGTTCTTCACATACTGCTTTAACTGCTTCTCTAACTGGCACATCTATTCCTACTTGTTACTCGCAGGCTGTTAAAGACGTGTCTTGGGTCAATGCCATGAATGAGGAACTTCAGGCCCTTCAGGACAACTTCACCTGGGATATTGTTCCTTGCCCTCCTGGTATCAAACCCATAGGCTGTAAATGGGCTTATTCTGTGAAATTGAATTCTGATGGATCTCTCAATCGGTATAAGGCTCGATTGGTTGCTTTAGGCAACAGGCAGGAATATGGTATTGATTATGATGAGACCTTTGCACCGGTTGCTAAAATGACTACTGTTAGAATGGTGCTCTCTATAGCTACTTCTAATGGGCGGTCTCTCCACCAAATGGATGTCAAGAATGCATTTCTTCATGGCGACCTGACTGAAGATATTTATATGACTCCCCCTCGGGGCCTTTTCTCTTCATCTAAGGGGGTGTGCAAGCTCAAACGACCTCTATATGGTTTGAAACAGGCACCTAGAGCATGGTATGCGAAATTTCGTTCCACTCTTCTTGGGTTCTCTTTTACTCAAAGTCAGTATGATTCATCTTTGTTCATTCACCTCACATCTACGGGCATTGTTCTACTCCTTCTTTATGTTGATGATATGATCATTACGGGTTCTGATGCAACATCCATACAGGAAGTTAAACAAAAGCTTCAAGCCTTATTTCAAATGAAAGATCTTGGTCTGTTACATTATTTTCTTGGACTCGAGGTTCATTCTAGTTCTAAGGGCATATTTCTCCATCAGCATAAGTATGCCACCGACCTTATTGCTATGGCTGGTCTCGAATCCGCTAATCCTGTGAATACTCCTCTTGAAGTTAATGTTAAATACCACCATGACGAGGGTGAACTTTTGACTAATCCGTTATTGTATCGACAGCTCGTGGGTAGTCTTAACTACTTGACCATTACACGACCAGATATTTCATTTGTTGTTCAGCAAGTAAGTCAGTTCATGCATTCTCCTCGTCATCTTCACCTAGCAGCGGTTCGTCGTATTATTCACTACTTGAAAGGTACCTCTCAACGGGGTTTATTCTTTCCTAATGGAACCCCCCTTACGTTGAGTGCCTACAGTGATGCTGATTGGGCTGGGTGTCCCGACACTCGCCGCTCTGTCACGGGTTGGTGCATGTTTCTTGGTTCTTCGTTGATCTCTTGGAAAAGTAAGAAGCAAGCGAGAGTCTCTAAATCCTCAACCGAATCGGAGTATCGTGCTATGTCTATGGCATGCTCCGAAATACTTTGGCTTCGTGGCCTTTTGGGTGAACTTGGATTTCCTCAAACCGAACCGACATCTCTCTATGCTGACAATACAAGTGTCATTCAGATTGTTGCAAATTCGGTTTTTCATGAGCGTACTAAGCATATCGAAGTTGATTGTCATGCAATTCGTGAAGCCTATGATAATCACGTTATATCCATCCCTCATATCAATACTCAATTTCAAGTTGCAGACATTTTGACGAAAGCTGTTCCTTCTCCACACTATCAGTTTCTTGTCAGCAAATTGATGCTCCTTGATGACCCGCATCAATTTGAGGGGGGATGTGAGTAAGGAAAATAGGGAAGCTGTAAATAGTAGTTGTGTAGATTTATTTATATGCTTATGCTTTGGCCCAGGCCCGTTAGGTTTTCTGAGAGACAAAGCTATTTAATCTCCTTTGTAATTGTATTCAAGGACACTGAGAAATTATCAATAAAACGGAACTACAGCTACTCTGTAGTCGCAGACGTAGGCAAACTTTTGCAGAACTGCGTGAACAATATCGTGTGTATTATTCTGACATGCAGGACCAGAGATGAGGCTTAATCTCAACTTTGGTGGCAGAAAGTTCATCATATAGGGATGTAATACCCGTGCCCGCCCCGTTTAATATAAACGCTATTTGTACCCGCCTCATACCTGCACGGGTATTCTCGTAGCGGTTTTTTCACTGGTATTGTCTCATCGCGGGTACCCGCGGATACCCAGTGATACTTTGAATATTAATTAAAATATAATATTAATTAAAATATTTTTTTGAAAATAAAATTCGAAATACCAAACAAAACTAACTTTTTGAACCATTTTTTCTCTTTATTCATATAAAAAAGTAGGCAATTCATTATACATTTATTTTAGGCTTAAATATCATTTACCCTCTGCAAATATCACGTTTATCCATTTACCCCCTACAAAAAAAAAACTTTTAAAACAAACCCTGCAAAATGTAACTGTATCCAGTTACCCCCCTTGCTGTTAGTTTTGGCTAACAACGTTAATATTTGCAATGAGGTAACTAGAAACACTTAATATTTGCAGGGGGTAACTACCCCCCACTTAAGATTTGCAGGGTGGTAACTAGAAACACTTAATATTTACAGGGGGTTAACTAGATCCCAAATGTCATCCAAGTCAGCCTAGACTTAACGTTGTTAGCCAAAACTAACTGCAGGGGAGTAACTGGATACAATTACATCTTGCGGGGCTTGTTTTAAAAGTTTTTTTTTTGCAGGGGGTAAATGGATAAACGTGATATTTGCAGGGGGTAAATGATATTTAAGCCTTTATTTTATCATTTATTTGTTAGTTTATAGTAGTTAATGAAAGAAGATAAATAACACTAAAATTAATAATAATAAGAAATTTTACAAATAAGTATATTTATTACGGGAGCAGGTACACACGTGCACAGGTACCTCAATATCCGGTCTCACCCCATTTATTAACGGGTAGTTTAATTACCCGTTTATGCAACCCACGGGTACCCGTTAAGTTACCCGTCCCGTACCCGTCACAGATAATACCTGTGGGTACCCAGGGGTGCCGTTTTTTTGTCATCCCTTCATATCAGTTGGCCCTCTTTCACTTGGGAAAGAATATAACTTGATATGGCTACCAATACCAACACACATCTTTATTTTCTCAACCGCTAAATTTTGCAAATAAAAGAAAAATCAACTTGCCAAAACTAGTAATTTAACCAAAAATGAATTCAATCTTGACAAATGACTTGCCAAGTCATTAGTCAAGAGTTTCATAGACATTTTTGTATTTCCCATTCTTAACATGTTTGTGGTTAGTGGTGACTGTTAGCGAAAATAGTCTATTAATAGCAACATTTTTTTGTCTACAGATAAAGTGACAAGTATCATCCATAAACTCACACACACAAAATAAAAATCTTAAGTTCGATCTCAGCAAACCACAGCGGTTGTTAGAAAAACCCACGATTTGATCTAAAATTACATTCCTTTAAGAGAATGAAAACAAGTTTTTGTGACAGTTGGTATTATGTTAATGTAAAATGACAATCTGTAGTTCTAAGAAAACAATTTAATCCAGCTTTATACATTTTGAATTTGTCACATCTCTGTCAAGAGTGTAATATGATACAAGATATTATACAATGATGACAATGTGATCTGAATTCTCATCTATTTAAAGAAGCTCTAGCTAGAGGTGCATCTTACCAAGCTACAAAAAGGTTTGATGCCTAACACCTATAACAAAACAACTATACAAATCAATATTCTTTCTTATCTTTGACCAGACAACAAATAATTGGGAAAAAAACTTGGTCACGAGTGTTGCTCACTGCAAATTCCATCATCAACAATAATGATAACGTAGTGATCACAACATAAGGGTGTTAAAAATCTCCCCAGAAAAGAACTCTTGAGTCTTTCCTAACTCGTTTCCACTGCTTCACCCATTCATGTGATGTGGCATCTATATATGTACACAAGTCTTCTTAATTCTAAAATCCTAAGCTAGAGCGGCAAAAAAACAAGCATTGTGTTGTGTTAGCAAATCATCTGGGAGCATGGCATTCTAATTGGCGAGAAAACTACGGTGAGTCGCGCATGATCAGAAAGGGAATAGTCTTCCGGCCATCTACCTTTCTCTACTTCTGGAGGGAACAGAACTGCATTTTTCACACTAAAACCAATTGTTTGTTCTTGAACATCATTTGAACCATCCTCCTCCTTTCTGTCACCTCTCTGATCTAAAACTGTTGAATTCCATATCTGCTGCTACAACATAATATCAATACCATAATTTAGTAAAAGAAACATGGCACAATGAAAAATGGAATTTCATCTCCAAGTAGTCAAGCTTATCTAGCAGGAATTATGTACATAGATCAAACAAAGCCATCGCTGAAAAAACGAAAAATAAACTTCAACATCCACTCTATCTAGAAAAATTTCACTTTCATTTATTGTAATTATGTCTATACAAGTTAAATTATTCTAGTTTTTTATAGGCAAAGGTTAGTAGTTAATTAGTTCGGAGAGGGACAACTTCAGGATTCAAAAAATGAACCCCATCCTCTCAATGTCTCTTAACTCACCAACGGAGCTACCGGTTAAATTTTTCTTGTTGGATCACTCCCAGTTAAATGACAAATGCCATAAATAGGTTCTAAGAATTACACATATAATAGAAATCCTTAGTTAACATGTATATGTCTAATGACATTGAAACTATAATAATGGTTATCATGTAGACTAATTCCATAAATTTGTTATCATCAGTGCACTACTATATATACCTTATGGAGATGAGCATTTAGATTTCAAATTTACACTCATGACTCAACTACTAGTCATTGGGTGCATCAATTAAATTTTAACTGATTTTTTTCCAGGACTTTGAAATCTTTTCTTATCTGATCTATTGATATTTATAAAGTTTCATGTGAAATATTTTACCAGGAATTCTTTGTAATCAAGAACGCCGTTTCCATCTATATCAGCTTGAATCCACAGGTCATTTATCTCTTCCTCACACAATCCATGGCAATGACCAATTAAATTGAGCTGCACATAATGAGAAACAAGAAGCTCTTGTAAATCACCTAGATTTCTGAGATAATCATGTGCTTTAAATGAACTTTTAGAGTGCTCATCACAGTTATTAACTCCACCATACCTGTCGAAGTGCTTCACAGAAACCAGAATATGTAATACAATCTTCATTATCAGCCTTTAGAAAGGCAAATGCATCACTCTCTGTCAGTGAAGCTCTTCGCAATAGATACTGAAAATGGAGAAAATTCTGTCGTATTAACTTTATTGTCAAATGCTCATTATGCTAAATGAAAAACAATGTTAAATCTATAGGAAAAACATGTAGCCTAACAAAATACATGTTAAAATCCTAGCAAAAATGTTATACGACTACCTTGAACATGCCAAACACCGCCTCACTCCAACTTGCTTTTAGTAATTTCCGATACTTGTCAGGATTTAGAAGCCAAATAAAATCAACAGCACATATATTTCCCCTATGATTGCGATGACTAACCCACTGCATTGACATAATAATGCTAAATAAAACAAGTGATTGAACTATTGTCCAGCAGAAAATTCCTAAAGGCAATGCTAAATATATGACCTTATCAGCTTCTGCATCAGTATACTGATGTGCAGTATCATAAGATGATACAAAACCCTGAGACCTCAGGAACTTGTAAACATGCCCCCGTTTGCTTCCATTCCAGTCACTGAGAAATAAAAATTTGTAAATATAACAATCTTCAATGTTAAGTATTTATAAAAAAATACACGAAATTTACCCGCATAGCATGATTGGCATTGGTTTGAGTTGGAAATCACTCTGATAAGATTCTACATATTGAAGTATTTTATAGACCTGCAACAAAAAGAAAATATTAAGACATGTGTTAAGTGAATTTAAGTCTAAGTTCAACATTAAGCCTAATAGTAACAATTAGCAAGTGTTTGGATACCAGATATTTAAATGCTTGGATACCTGTTGTAGTCGTACAAGAGATAGTGTAGCATCATGAGGAAATAACAGGTGAGTGTTAACAATCAGAATTTCCTGCCTTATATCATCACTGTTTCTCCGTTGTGAAAATGGAAAAGCTAGTTCAACATGTAACAATTGAGCTACACGATCACCACAGTCATTGAAATGTAACTCCTTATAATTAAGAATGTTAAAGTATTCCTTTTGCACTGCTATCAAAAGACCTGTAGAACCATGGGGTAACACTATATCAGAATTTGCACCTCATACAGATACATAACTCTTCAACAAGCAATTCTCAAACCAAAGTACTCATGATTTCCTAATTGTGCCATTTGCCAGATACAATTAGGAATCCCTAAAGTCTAAATAGGAAGAAAAAAATGTAACTATTTGTGATAACAGAATGATAAAATTATGAGAATCAAAAGGTGTATTTTTGCAATTGAGGGAGAATGTGCATACCATCTCCGCGGTTGTTAGTCCTTCCAAGCTTGAAACTATCATAACCAGCATCGCTTAGTCTCTTCTCATACAAATTAACAAGCTCTTCATTTCCAACCCAAAACTCCTGCACAAACTCAACATTATATTAATTAACCTTTGGCCAAATTTAGAATCTCAATGTCATAAAGAAAATAATAATAATATATGTTATCAATATAAGTACTTAATCATAAACAAACACAAACCTGAAGACAAATAATGGAAGACCTTTCATTCAACAACCAATCCAATATCCTATGATTCCTGGCCAACCAATATGCTCTATAGTCGCTCTCACGACAATTTGGGTCCTGCTTTCAAACATTTTTGAGGTTATCCTTTTGGAAAATTTACCATGCAAAGGAAGAAAAAATAGAAGGAAATGAATGGAAAAGGAGAAAAACCTCATCATTAATTCGCTTGTATATAGGAGCAAGAATGTTAAAAGTTGTGCAGGTAATGCAAGGTTGTTGTTGTTTTTCCGTCATGGAAGAAGAAATTGCAAAACTTCCAATCCTTGAAATCCTTCCCATACTTTTTGCCCACTTACCCGTTCTCATTCTACATCAAAATCCACACTCCTTTTATATACAACAACGTAAAGATGTTGATCACAATGACAATGACAATGACAATAATAATAAAAGTTATCTTCTATTCGCGTAATTTCCTCTCAAAAGCGTCGTTTTGTTATCCTTCTCCAGAGACAGTGGTAGCTTTTTTTTATTAATTTTCGTCTATTGACTTTTGTTGCTTTTTGGAAAGTAACCGCAATTGAAGCTAAAGAGAAGGGTCAAATCTGAAATGTTAGTTAAGGAAGAATGTATGTTTGTAACGGAACGTTGTCCCCCCTGCGGTGATTGAGAAAAGAGTACAGAGGCAGAGAGACACAACGCCGATAATAGCAAACGTTGTCCCTCTTCGATATATAGCTTTTCACCACCGCACTTAACTGCTCAATGGAAAATAGATACACGTCACATTCATCACCCGATTATTTCGCCTTCACCAATTTTACCCTCCACTCCTTTCCATCCTTCTTCTACGTCTATTTTATTAATTTATTATTTAAGGTTATGTTTTTTTTGGGTGAATTACAATAAACAAAAGGAAATTAAAGGAAAAGGAAAAGAAATTTGGTCAAAAAAAAAAGGAAAAGAAAGAAACTACAGATTGAAGGAATCAATTACCAAACAAGAGTCCATGCCCCCATGAGGGGATTCCCACAGTTGCAAGTCTAGCCTTTCTTTGTTATCAAGTTTGTTAGGAAATATGTAACCGATTCATCTCGTGATAAATACAATTATACAATTATATATATATATATATATATATATATATATATATATATATATATATATATATATAATGAGATGGTGAGAGGAACCAATTAGATCAAATCAAGAATGGTTGAGATTAAAGCAAAAAGTTAACTGATAACTACCTATTTTCTAATCACAACCACCCATGTAATGTTATAAGGTCAAGATTTATTTCTCTCATCTCTCGTAATAAACTCTCCTATCACCTTATACATCCCATACATGGGGCATATCTAGTGAGAAATGAGTCTCTTATGTGAGAGTGAGACGGTTCGTTATCAGCCATTAGATCAAAATGAAAGGTCGAGATTAAAAAGTGTCTTTTAAGTGACTCACGTGACTAAGTGAGTTTGCACTGCCCACCACGCTCTCTTCTTCTTCATCCTCAAACCATTTTCTTCTTCCTCGACCTCTTCTCTCGAACGTCATCTATCATCTCTTCCTCCCACCACAGCAAAACGACTGCAGGAACAAAGACATTGTCTGCTACCATCCACGATTTACCCAACAATCTTAAATAAAATTTGCAGGAAGAATGAAAAGTTGAAGAACAAACCTTTCAATTTTGATTAATTAAATCACACTTTTAAAATTCCACTAACATTTATATTCATTATTTTCTTCCTTGACAATGACAATTCCATGTTTGCATTCAGCGAAATGAAGCACAAGAAATAAAGATCTAAGTCGTAAGGGTTTGGAATTGGGAATTTCAATAATAGGAAGAAATTCAATGATTTAATTTGTTCAGGTTCTATTTGTCCACGGAGGGCCTTTCCTTTCTGCGTTTCTTCTTTTCTTTACTGGATTGGAAGAAATCTAATGATTTAATTTGTTCAGAGAAGGCTTTTTTTTTGCGTTTCTTCTTTTACCGGTTTGGAAGAAACTGAATACAGTTCTCACGCTAAAAGTTTTAAAGAATCAGTTTGGATTTACGAAGATCGACTAAAATAAATTGAGAAGAGGTTTCAAGCTTACTGTGGATGTTACAATATGGAAACAGTTCTTGTGGGGAATAAAGAAGGCAATTTGACTGCTGTAGCCCAAAAAAATTAAATACAAAAATAGCACACTTTTTAGATTATTTACCAAACTAGCACACATCTAATTTTTAGTTCAGAAGTCGCCTCCCACCAAAACGACTTCTGAACTAAAAATTGTAATTTTTTTTTCATTTGTAGTTCAGAAGTTGCCCCCCACCAATGTGACTTCTGAACTGTGTTTTTTTATTTTTTCTTTTTCTTGTATATTAATTTAAATAAATTTAATTAATTTAGAAAATTAATATTGTTAATTCTAAATTAATTATAAATATTTTTGTGAAAAAAAAATTTGAACATATTAATGTATTTAAAAGTGTCGGCAAGATCTCGTGCGTCCAAAAGAACACTAAAAAAACACTAAAAAAACTGTTTGTTTTGTAGTGCAAAAAATTAGTTTTTTACTATGTTTTGACCACTTTTAATCATATATTTTTATTTTTATTTTTATTTTTTTAAAAAAAAGATCTACTGTGTAGAAGAGGTATAAAACTATCGTTTTTAAGAGTACATAGTTCCTGACTCCAACATTGCCTGTGCCTGGGTTCCCCTTTTGACAAAAGTCTCGTTCAGCCTAAAATATGTGCCCCCAACGGTAACCTCCATCGCACCACTGCATCCATTGTTCGAGGTTTATGTCTTCAACCCAAGCCACCCCATCAGGACCCACTTCATCACCAATCTTGACTTTGTAGTGATTGGCGGATTTTTGTGTCATTGAGTATGCTGAAGCACGAAAACATAATATTGGTAAAGAAGTTATGAAAAAAATATTAGGTTTTTTTTTATAATAAAATAATACTCACCCATATTGACCACAGCTTTCCTGGCAGAAGTGTTCTTGAAGTGTCTCATGAAGTTCTGTGCTATGTGGCGAATACAAAACATGTGCTTCCAACTGCTGCCTACCCGCCTAACAACACTTTTGATAGACTCGTGTCTATCCGATATCAAACAGAGACCCTTTTGGGGTGTCACCCACGCTCTTAAACGGGATAGAAAGAAGTACCAAGCATCAGTTGTCTCACCCTCCACAACTGCATATGCTATTGGGAAGCTGTTGCTTCTTCCATCTTGTGCAATTGCCAACAGAAGACATCCTTTGTACCGACCAAACAACCATGTTCCATCGACAGATACAACTGGCTTGCAAAAATTGAAGCCTTTGATGCACGGCCCAAAACTCCAGAAGATGCGGTGGAAGACACCCTTGCCATCAACTTCTTGGCCATTCTCATAGACTGATTTGTACTCCCAGTCATACACACTATTTGGAATGTAGTGAGAAAAAACACGGAGCCACCTTGTTACTTTTTTGCACTACAAAACAAACAGTTTTTTTTAGTGTTTTTTTAGTGTTCTTTTGGACACACGAGATCATGCCGACACTTTTAAATACATTAATGTGTTCAAATTTTTTTTTCATAAAAATATTTATAATTAATTTTGAATTAACAATATTAATTTTCTAAATTAATTAAATTAATTAAATTAAATTTATTTAAATTAATATAGAAGAAAAAGAAAAAATAAAAAACCACAGTTCAGAAGTCACCCTGGTGGGGGCAACTTCTGAACTACAATTTGAAAAAAAAAATTACAATTTATAGTTCAGAAGTCGTTTTGGTGGGGGGTGACTTCTGAACAAAAAATTGGATGTGTGCTAGTTTGGTAAATAATCTAAAAAGTGTGCTATTTTTGTATTTAATTTTTTTTCGGGGCTACAGTAGTCAAATTGCCAATAAAGAACACCTTTGGCAGAGTCGAAAAGTCAGGGACTACAAGCTCGTTAGTTTTCTTTTTTTGACTAAACAACATCACGTGACTCACTTAAACACCAATTGCTTATCAAAAAAAAACTTAAACACCAATTAAATCACAGCTATCCACTAAAATCTAATGGTCTAAATTATATTTTCTCACTCTCACATAAGAGACCCATTTCTCACTAGACATTAAGAAAAGAAAAGTAAAAAATAAAACAAAACACTTGGTGTGTAGTGTTAGTTGCGCCTACAATTCAGCTTTTAGTATATTTCTTACAAAAACTATTTTTACCGAACAACATTGCTTATATATATATATATATATATATATATATATATATATATATATATATATATATATATATATATATAAACATATGTAGTAATATAATATAATACATATCTTCTATGGTTTAATTACTTCATTAGTCCCCAAACTAATTAGAAAATTTCAAATAGGCCATTGAACTACAAAAAATGCAATTGAGTCCATGAACTTTTAAACAATTTGTAACTATGTCTCTATATTTTAATGTAATGTTTAAATAATTTGTAATTTGTCCGTACCGTTCTTCCGACCTTAATGAGTAGTCCGAAGTAGTTGGTAGATGTCGTCTTTGATCAGTGGTGTTCGCTATTGAGATGGTGATGTTCGATCTTGAGATGACAGTGTTGTACCTGCAAGAATACTCCGACGCTCAAGTCAGTATTTGAGTGAATCAATGTTTAGTGAGTTTTTAGTTACCTCTTTTATGAGCATTGAAGGTGGTATTTATAGAGTTTGTGTGATGTTTGTTATGACGATCTTGGGTCGTTAGATCTTGCAGAGGTATCTGAACCGTTGGTTGATTGGGCTAGATTTTCTGGATATGGGCTGGTTGATCATTGGGCCTTGCAGGGGGTGTAAATATTGCTGAGGCCTTTTGCTTATTACCATAACAGTGCCCCCCAAGCTTGGTCGCCTGAGGGGCGATCTGCCGATCTTGGTTTGATAAGCTGATGTCACTTTTGTCGATCATAGGACGCACCGAGCTTTCTTTTTTGAGGGACTCAAAAAAGGGGTGGCTTATATTGGTCATGGGTTTTGTCGATCTTGATTTACTTAATCGATCTCGAGATGTACCGAGCTTTCTTTGCCGAGCTTTCTTTTGAGCAGTGGGATCAGCGCCTTGGATTTAGTGTCAGGCATTAAATGTTTCTGACACGGCGTGCATTACGATGGCGGCTAATGATGGTGACATTTTGTTTTTAGTGAGTGGCCTTTGGGTTTCGATTGGACGCGTTGATTTGACTTCTAGGCCCAATCCATGATATTCGGCCCACTATAAATAGGGGGTCACTTGCTCTTGTTTTGTTGCTGCACTTCTTCTGCTCTGACTACCAGTCTTGATTAACTCCTTCTGCTCTGACTTCCGGTCTTGAGGTGTCGATCTTTTCTTCGAGCAAAAGCGGTCAGGGTGATAGTAGCTTGTCTTCAGGTCGACAAAAAGAGTTCTTCTAGATCCGATCTACTCATCTGCTTTATTTTGAGGTTAGTTTTTTAAGGTTTCTCCTTTTGCATTTGCGTTTTGGACCCCTCCTACTTTTTGTTTGTTCGCTCAGAGTGGGGGTCGTCAGGTCGGGTTCCGACTTGTTCGCGAACCCATTTGCGATTTTTTGTCCTGACAATTTGTCCCCCATTTCTGCAGTTTTTTAGATCTGGCGAGGACCAAACAAACCCGTAGGGACATAACTGAATATCGAAACGAGTTTGTAAAAATCATGGCCTCCGGTGGTGACGTCCCTGAAAGTCGATAGAACCAGTCAATGGTTGGTATTCCAGACGAGCAGGATCAACCGCCCTCTGCTCCTACCAGCGAGCAAGCAGAGGAAGATATCGATGTTGAGAGTTTTTCTCCGGTAAACGATGTTAATGAGTCAGTTCCAGATGTTGTGGGAGCTATGGAGGAAGACCGGAGGATCGATGTGGTGACTCTCTTTTCAGATTCTGATGAAGAGGTTCAATCGGGGGAAAGACAGGGGAGCTCAGATACTATTGAATCATGGAGCTCTGATGCTGACTTTGGGACGAGCTCAGTGCTTGAAGACGATTCTGATCAGGACGACGCCGATGGCACGGACCAGCCAGGTGCGAGTCGTGCTTCTGATGTTTCGGTCGATGGTTATTCCAGTACCCGTCCTGGGGCTCATGACGTGCCGGTGCGTGAGGTTCGCCCTTATGATTGGGTTTCCACCAAGGTTTTGGAGATCGAATCGTTGTATCGTTCGGGACATAACCTAGAGTCGGTAGGTCGAAAAATTGCTGGGCGTTCTGAGAGGAATATTTGGAGGGTCGAAGGTATGAAGGATGGAGAGCACGTGGCCTCCTGGACAGGAGATCTTAAATTTACAATGTACCACGTGACGATAAATGATATGAACATCCGGCCTCCTTTTACTTCTCTTGAACAAACAGTTCTGGCGAAGCTGGACGTAGCACCCTCCCAGCTACATCCAAATGCTTGGGCTTTCCTCCGAGCCTTTGAGTTGATGTGTATTCACCTGGAGAGACCGGCGTCGTCCCTACTTTTCTTCCATTTGTTCGAGCTTAATCGAAATAGTGGGGAGGACAAGTCCGGTCGCGAGCATGTCAGTTTTCACTCGAGGCAAGGAGAGAAGATCTTCAAAGCTTATGCAGACTCACTGAGGGGAAGTTGGAAGTAACTCTTTTATTGGGTCGAACCGGTTAATGATAAGGCCATTGACTGTGTAGGGAAGTTCGGAGCTGATGGTCGGACCTTGGTGTCCACCAAGTTCCCTATTGGTTGGAGTCATGGTCATTTTAATCGGTCTTCACATTCCTACTCCGTTGGTGAGGATCGGTTGAGCGCTGAGGATTGTCTCACGAAGGCGATTCTGATTTTTATTTCCCAAAGGGTTCCGTTCTCAAAGCATAAATACCGGGGTATCCCTACGGATCAGTCCAGGCTGGGAAGAGGGCGCGGGTGCAAAGGGTTTTAGGTAGATCGTCTTTCTGTAGTGGATTTTTGTGTATTTGAATTTTCTGTAAGTTACATAACTCTTCTTTTTCTTGTTTTTTAGACACGGTGGCGCCTAAGAAGCTCGCATTTTTGAAGAAGCTGGCGATGCAATCGGCTGGTGTTGAGCAAGCAGAGGGTACCGTTGCAAATACCTTCTCAACCTAGACCTGCTGTTGAGGCTGAAGAGGTCGCCATTCTTGCCGAACCGGTTACAACCGTCACTCAGAGAGATCTGGCACGCGTCGAGGCTGAGAAGGGGAAAAGGATCGATGCCGGGACCTCTGTCAAAAGGGGGCAAGCTGGGGTCGATGATGATTCAGGATCGGCCAAAAAAGCAAAGACTGGGAAGAGGTACAAGCATAAATGCAAGGCTGTTCCCCTGGACGAGAAGTTTTTAGAACAAAATTTCGAGCAGTGGCGGGAGGATCCCATTGCAGCGTCGGCCCAGATCTTCCTGAATTTAGCCGAGGTTCATAAAATCGCAAAAACGAAGTACGAGAAGCGAGCTGAAGGTGAGTTTTTTTGTTGATTTTGCCGGTTTTTGTTGATTTGTTTATGATTCTCCTCTTTGTTTTGATATCTTTCTTGATATGTCTGTAGACTTGCTGGAGACCGAGAAGACAAAACGTTTTTAACTTTTGGAGGAGTTGTCTGCGAGGACCAATGAGCTGGGTCAAGCAAAGTCCGAGCTTCGGGCTTTGAAGGAAGGCGCAGAGATCCTTACAGCGTTGAAGGCAACTGCCCTGAATAGTGCGGAGATTGTCGAAGCTCGTGTGAAGCAGCTCGAAGATCAGCTCAAGGTCATAGAGGAGTCTGAGGCCGAGGCAAAGAGAAAGACAAGGGTCTCGGAAGAAAAAATCATCGAGCTGGAGGATAGCTTGAAGAAAGGCTCGGAGGTGAGGGCGGAATCTAGTACCGACCCAGAAGCTCGTATTGCCGATATTCAGGCTGCCCTCCAACAGAGTAAGAGGGACGCAAAGGAGGCTGCTGAGGCGGCCCTAGAGATGTACAAAGAAGGTTTTCAAGGTGCCCTTCTGCAGGTTCTTTTACTTCATCCCTCTCTTCCGCTAGACCCGACGATTACTGATGCCGATCACGAGGTCGATGGGAGGCGTATTGTCAAGGTCAATCCAGTGACGGATGAGAAGATCGTCGTCTTTCCGACCTCAGACGCTTAATAGTTTCCAGCATTTTTTACTGAAGTTCTGGGTGTATGCTTTTCCGATCGAGTTTTGTATAGACTTAGAACTTCTTTATGTAATTTGGAATTTTGAGGGTTCGGCCCATCCGTGGTGCTTTGTAATCGAAAATATTTTTAATCCATCTTGACTTTGGATCTCATTTCGAGCTTTATGAATGCTTTTTTAATTCTGCAAGTCATATACGTCGTTTTTTAGAAATCGTTTCGCACCTGGGGGCCCGAGGTGGTTTATAAACGTTGGCATATAGAGCAGTTTACCAGGACTCGGCCCACACTTAACTCGCCCTATAGGGGTATTGGCAGTTGTGGCCAATGGTCATTCTGTTTCGCACCTGGGGGGCCAGAGGTGGTTTATAAACGTTGGCCTATAGAGCAGTTTACCAGGATTCGGCCCAGACTTAACTCGCCCTATAGGGGTATTGGCAGCTGTGGTCAATGGTCGTTCTGAGGATATTTCGATCCTAGAAGACCCGGTCCCTTTGAAATAGTTTACCAAGACTCGGCTCGGAATTAACTGGTAACAAAGGGTTGCGACCATGGTTGGTCGCTTAGGGGGACCCCAAGATCGAACCTGAGGGGCTCGAGGTCCGAGTCTTTTCTGAAGCTGTAAATCTGATCCTTGCAATATTGATTTGACGAAAACAAAAAGTGTGGAACGTCGGACAGTTTATTGATTTATCATTTAAATGAGGAACTGGATTTACAATGATAGGAGCAGTCCTAAGTGGTGTCCTTTTTGGAGAGATTGATGTAATTTTCGTTATTAGATGTAATAACTCTTCAGTTTCGTTGCATTTCAAGTTCGTTGAATCTTTTTCCCTTGGAGGGTCTCTAGGTTGAAAGCTCCTTTACCGGTTTTAGATATAATACGGTAAGGTCCTTCCCAATTTGGTGCGAGCTTTCCTTGGGAAGCATTTGTAAGACCGACATCAGCCCTTCGAAGAACCAGATCGCCTAGCTCGAAATCTCTGGGAACGACTTTGGCATTGTACCTGGTGGTTACCCCTTGTTTGACAATTGCTTCTCGGAGTGAGGCTTGACCCCGAATTTCATCGATGAGGTCGAGCTCCTCTCTCAAGGCTTGGTTATTTTCGTTTTGAGTTTTGGGGTTTGCCGTTCTCCAGCTGAGTTCGCCAATCTCGACGGGAATGACCGCTTCGCTGTCGTAAGAGAGCCGGAACGGCGTCTCTCCTGTGGAGCTTTGTTGGGTGGTCCATATCCCCAGAGGACATAAGGTAGCTCTTCCACCCAGTTTCCTTTTGCGTTGTCTAGACGTCGCTTTAGGCCGTTTAGTATTATTTTGTTCGCCACTTCTACCTGTCCGTTGGTTTGAGAGTGTTCAACTGATGTGAAGCGGTGCTTGATTTTTAGGTCGGACATCAGCTTTCTGAAACCCTTGTCGGTAAATTGAGTTCCATTGTCCGTTATTACTACCTCGGGGATGCCGAACCTGCTCATGATGTTTTTCCTAAAAAAATTGATGCAGTTTATTGCAGTGATGGTAACCAGGGGTTCCGCTTCTATCCATTTGCTGAAGTAATCGACTGCGACGATTAAGTATTTGATCTACCCTGGCGCTGTCGAGAATGGCCCCAGGAGGTCTATCCCCCACGATGCAAATGGCCATGTGGAGGACAGGGTTGTAAGATCGATTGGAGGAGCAATGTGGATGTTGGCGTGAATTTGATATTTTTTGCATTTTTTTACATAAGCGCTAGCATCAATTGCCATGGTCGGCCAGTAATATCCGGCGCGAAGAGCCTTTCGAGCCAGAGAACGGGTTTTGAGGTGTTGACCGCGGATTCCCTCATGAATTTCTGCTAGGACATAAGCTGCTTCTTCTCCCTCGATGCATTTCAACAACGGGGAGGAGAGGCTTCTTTTGTACAACTCTCCATCAATGACTGAAAAGGCAGAAGCCTTCCTCCTGACGAGTTTAGTGTCGTTTGCGTCTGGGGGTTCCACTCCTACAATGATGTATTCTAAGATCGGGACGATCCAACTGTGAGCTTCTTCAATTATGCAAATGGTCGAGGCAAATTCAAGGTCGGGGGATACACTAGGTTTGTGGAGGATTTCCTGGATAAATGTTCTGTGATTTCCAGGAGCTTTCGTGCTTGCGAGCTTGGCGAGGATATCATCTCTTTGGTTCTCTGCCCTTGGCACGTGTTTTACTTATGATGTTTCAATTTGAGCTAGTAATGCCCGTACTCGAATGGCAACCACAGTGGGATATAGCTAGATATAAGTATAAAGTTTCACCTTTGCTTGGTCTAGTTAAGATCGGAGGTTCGAAGAGGACCTTTTTGAGCTGGTTTAAGGCCTCATCTTGCTCGATGGTCCAGTTGAAATCCCCTTCCTCTTTTTTTTAAGTAGTTTGAATAGGGGAATGGATTTGAACGCCACATTTGATATGAAACGAGATAAGGCGGCGACCATGCCGTTAAGTTTCTGGACTTCCTTTTTGGTTGTCGGAGTTCGCATTTCTGTTACGGATCGACATTTGTTGGGATTTGCTTCGATTCCCCTTTCTGTTAAGTAGAAACCTAAAAATTTACCAGTTCGGACTCCAAAAGTGCATTTCTCTGGATTCAGTCTCATATTATTTTCCCAGACTTCTGAGAAGATCACTCTAAGGTCGTTGATGTGCTTGTCATCGTCTTCACTCTTGGCGATCATGTCGTAAAGGTACACTTCAACACTCTTGCCGATTTGTTTTCAGAAGACTTTGTTCATCATTCTTTGGTATGTAGCTCCAGCATTTTTCAAACCAAAAGGCATGACACGGTAGGCGAAGTTACCTTGGTCGGTCATGAAAGCAGTTTTTTCTTGGTCAGGAGGGAACATGACAATCTGGTTATACCCGAAGTATGCATCCATGAATGATAACAAACGGAAACCTGAAGCGTTGTCTACAAGTCGGTCTATGCTGGGGACAGGGAAAGCGTCTTTTGGGCAGGCTTTATAAAGATCGGTGTAGTCGACGCACATGCACCATTTTCCGTTGTTCTTTTTAACCAGCACCGGATTTGATAACCAGGTTGTGTATTTGACTTCAGAAATGAAGTTTGCTTTTAAGAGATCGTCTACGGCTTTTGCGGCGACTGTAGATTTCTCGCTACTCTGTGCCCGCTTTCTTTGGGCGACCCACTTGGCTCCTGGATTAACTGCGAGCTGGTGGCAAGCGACTTCAGAAGGAATTCCGGGCATGTCTTCTGCCGACCAGGCGAAGATGTCTGCATGGTCTTTGAGACATTGGGTTAAATCAATCTTCACCTCTTCTGATAGATCGGATCTGATCTTGATGGTTCTGGAGGGATCTTCGTCGAGCCGTACCTCGATGAACTCCCCATTAGGTTGGGGCCTTTTCATTTTTTGTTTGAGCTCTTTGGCCAGCCCGTCATCATTTTCATCATCTGTACTCTCAGGATCGTATCTTGCATCTAAGTCTGTTGCGTTCACCTCGGTGGGTCGAGCTTTACTCTTAGGAGTAGTGTTTTCGGGAAGGGGAAACCCTTCCTGCTCCAAAGCTTTTTGCTCGGTCTTGGTCCATAAGAAGAAGCATCTGGAAGCAAACTCCAGATCGGAGTTTAAAGTGATAACTTTATTGTAGAGAGAGTGGAATTTTATTTTTAAGTGCGTGGTGTACGTTACTGCTCTGAGTCTGCCTATGGTCAGTTTCCCTATGATAACGTTGTAGATGGATTCGCAAGGTAGGATAAGGAACTTGGTTTTGATGGTTCTCACCATTGGCTCGGCTCCGTAGGAAACCATCAGTTCCAAATGGCCTAGTGGTTTTGTCTGGGACCCGTTGAATCCGGATAGGGCCGTTCCTCTGTATGGAGTGAGCTCCTCTCTGTCGATCCCCAATCTGTCAAGGAGATCGACAAAGATGATGTCAGATGAGCTCCCTTGGTCCACCAAAATTCTTCTTACTTATTTGTTGGCAATGAGTGTCGAGATTATGAGGGGTACGTGTTTGTTGGGTTTCCCATCAATGAGGTCTTCATCACTAAAAGAAAGTGGAGGTCGATTTGTCGTGGTTGGCGTAGCTGAAGTTGAGGCCACGCTTAACAATTCTTTCCATTTTCGCTTCATTGTTTTTCCAGACTCCTCATGCTCGAAACCTCCTGTGATCATCATCATTACTGAGTGACCTTTCGATGTTCTAGTATCATGATTTTCTTCATCGGAATAGACCTTTGGCTTATCCCTTCTGTTGGGCTCTTCGTTTCTCTCGTTTTTAACTTCGCTGGTATTTGCTCCAAACTTTTTCACATAACCGGACAATTTCCCCTGTTTGATCAAGTCTTCAATGTCATCTTTCAAAGCATTGCAGTGGTTCGTGTCATGACCATTACTTCTATGATACCTGCAGTATTTGCTGGATCGTTGTCCAGATCGGGGTGGTAGAGGTTTGGGGGTCTTAATGTCTCTGAACTCGACATTCCAACATTCCCCATATAATTGGGCGTTGGAGACGTTGAGTTCAGTGTATACTTGGTGACGGTTCCGAGGTCGGGGATCCCTGTTACCTCAGTTTTCGTTTCCTTGGTTATCTCTTCCGTAGCGGGGTTTTGATGGTCCGACCCGTGTTGACGGATTTCTGATCTTGGCGCTTTCCTCTTCATTGATGAAACATTGGGATAATTGGAGGAAATCTTGCAAAGTATTAGGCTCCCAAGTGTTGACATGCTTTTTGAAAGGGCTTCCGGGGAGTAGGCCATGCGCCATGAAGAAAATGCGGAAAGTGTCGTCTAGTTCTCGAACTTGAAAAGCCTCGGTGTTGAATCTCTCTATGTATTCTCTGAGAGGCTCGTCCTCGTTTTGGACCACGGACATTAACACCACTTTGTTCTTGGGTTTACTTTTGGAATGGGCAAAGTGAGCTGAAAAGAGTTTTTCCAATTGGTCCCAAGAGGATATGGAGTTTGTCTTCAAAGTCTGAAACCATTCCGATGCTACTTTGTCAAGAGTTAATGGGAAGATTCGACATTTCATCTCCATGGGGACATTCCGGTATTGCATAGTGGTGTCGAATTGATCGAGGTGCCTGTCCGGGTCGCCCGTTCCATCATACGTTTTCAAACCTCTGGGCAGTTTTTCGAGGTACCTCGGAACTCGGTAGCTATCAATAGTTGCGGTGAATGGGCCCTTTCGCTCGGTTAACAGCACCTGAGGTCGTGACTGACGCTGGCGATGGGGATCGGGATAAACGTGGTGTCGGGGTTGTGCCTTTTCAGGGTTATCCCCTCGACTTCTGGAACGTCGTCTTGGAGATGAAGAGGCTAAAAATGAGCGAGGTTGGGAGGGAGTCATCCAGTTCTTTAAGACCATCGATTGTCGAGCCGGAGGAGAACGGGAACCATTCCCTCGTTGTCGGCGAGGAAGAGAATGATGATAGTCATCAAGATCGTCATATTGTCTAGCCGGAGGAGAACGGGAACCATTCCCTCGTTGTCGGCGAGGAGGAGAACGATGATAGTCATCAAGATCATCATATTGTCGAGCTGGAGGAGAACGGGAACCATTCCCTCGTTGTCGGCGAGGAGGAGAACGATGATAGTGTCTTCTCCTGGGTGGAGATCGATGTCTCCTTCGAAACTGGTTTCTCTTTTCAGGGGAGCCGGGTGATTCCTGGTCCAGAACGTCTCGCGCCCGGAGATTTGCTACCTCGTCCTCAAGGTCGGTGAAATGGCAGTTCCTTTGTTGGGAGGTGGTAAACTATTACTGTATGAGTTCGTACGGGAACGGGCGTGGTTCGAATTGGGGGATTGTGCCCGAGCTTGAGTGGAATCCGTGAGGTCTTGAACATGGCCCTCGAGGGTCTGTCGTGTTTCGAACTCGGGTACAACCAGTCCTACTCCGGGCCCAACCACAAGACTGGCTGGTTTTGAACGGAGTTTGGGTGCCATTTGTGGATCAAAGTAATGGGAGAGGAAGTTGAGTACAGATCCTCCCACTGTGGTCGCCAATGTTCTGTACCGTACTTCCGACCTTAATGAGTAGTCCGAAGTAGTTGGTAGATGTCGTCCTTGATCAGCGATGTTCGATCTTGAGATGGTGATGTTCGATCTTGAGATGACAGTGTTGTACCTGCAAGAATACTCCGACGCTCAAGTCAGTATTTGAGTGAATCAATGTTTAGTGAGTTTTTAGTTACCTCTTTTATGAGCATTGAATGTGGTATTTATATAGTTTGTGTGATGTTTGTTATGACGATCTTGGTTCGTTAGATCTTGCAGAGGTATCTGAACCGTTGGTTGATTGGGCTAGATTTTCTGGATGTGGGCTGGTTGATCATTGGGTCTTACAGGGGGTGTAAATATTGCTGAGGCCTTTTGCTTATTACCATAACATAATTAGACCCTAAATATTTTTTTTACATTTTTTACTCATTTTGCTGATCACATGGATCAAATTGCAAATTATTTAAAAATTCATGGACTTATCTGAAATTCACAGGGACCAAATTGCAAATTATTTTGTACCACACAATATGATTTTGGATGGATGTATCCGAAATTTAATAATCTCACTTATGATTTCTTACTTATGTATAAACTAGTGCGTTGCACGGGTAAACATTATCCTTTCAAAAATTACAGAATTATTAAAATATTTGATATAATATATTTTTTGAAATATTTATAAGAGATCCCATTGTATATATTAATACTTTCATAGAGCAGTGTTTGCATGTACATGCAAATAATTTCATGGTTTTTCCCTATGGACGAATTTGCGAAAATATACTCATTTTAAAAATTTCAGTAAAAAATATGATACTTAATAGAGCTTATGACTCTTAAATGAAAATAGTAAGTTAATGATGTCTAATACAGAATTATAGTGTTAAAGATGTTTAAAAATATATAGTTGAATAAACAATGTTTAAAAATTATTATCAGGGTGACAGTGAGAATAAACAATGTTACATAATTGGTCCCTGAATGGTGTACTTGTTTTTGAGACTAACAACTTCAGGAAGATCAGTATTTATCTTTAGCTTTGAGGCATGCATAGAGCTTTGCAGAGTGAGTTGACCTGTAAAGTGAAAATATTAAGGCAAATAATTATTATATGCATATTTCTTAATACAACATTGAATCTTTGCTAAGTAATACCTTGAAAGTCTTTCAGCTTTGCAAACGTGACAACTATGACAATATTGGTTACCTGTAGTAGTGCGAGAAATATTTTCTTGTTGAGTTTATTTTCAATGGAAATAATAATATTGGTTACATGTAGTAGTGCGAGAAATATTTTATTCTTAGTATGAGATATGGTAATTAACATATAGCTGTCTATGACCCAAAGCACAACAAAGAAAAATTTTCTATGTTTCAAATTTCGAAATTGTATAGTTTTTTTTTTAGGAATGTGATTCATCTTATGAATTAATCATAGACATTATTATGAAATTGAATGCCAGACATGCATTTACCGTTGGTTGTAAATCAGTTTTTTATAATTTATGATTTTTCTCGTGAAATATTAATAGCACTTCTTTTTTAGAAATAGTATATGATCCTTTCATATGGATGATGATAAATATGATTTAAGTGAGTTAATTGCTGATTGAAATGAATTAATGTGAGTTAATTGTTGCATACGTGGCAACCACGCAGACGGTAAATGACGAGTCAATATTACGTCATCAATGACGTAATAAAAATTGTCGGCTGAGGTGTCATGTGATGTGTCATATTCATGATTTAGTATAATTAAAGATAAGATGTAAATTCACGAAATTTACATTCTATATATGCATATTTTAACAATAAGATTTAGCATTAGAATGTAACAAGAAAAAGAGGATGGGTGCAAAAAGAGCAAACTTTCTATTGGGCCTCAAGAAAGAAAATAAAGGCCCATACTTCGTACAACCCCTGCTACTCAGTGAACAACCTCTAAACGTGTGAAAAAGACAAAAAGGCCGTTAATGGAACTCGTGTTTTTCATTTTTTTTGGAGATAACAACGGTTCGGACCACGGCCATCCGAACCGGTTCGGTTGTTCACCACCGAGTGTGTTATCTTCAGAGACACCCCCTTAAAATTGTTTTTATTAAGTTCAGACCACGGCCATCCGAACTGGTTCGACACACGACCATCTGAACCACTGTTAGATATTTAAAAAAATTTAACGGCTCAGATTCCACCGTCCATTATCATCAACGGCTTAAAATACGTCAAAAAAACAGTCAAACGTGTCATAAAAACGAGTGGCTGATATTTCCATTGGAAATTGTGCCACAACGGATAGAATTTCAACGGTTCTGATCGTTCAAAATCAACGGCTCACGTTCGATCACACCTATTATAAATATGTTCTCACACTTCACTGAGTTTCACACAAACACCCTACCCATATTTCTGATTCATCTTCTCTGCTTCTTCACAAACACTCTAACCCCACCCGCTGAAATGGAAAACCCAATGGAATGGCAGTTGTGCCCAACCCAATACTCAAGTGACAAATTCCTAACCGTCCTGCATCATCGTGGAACGGTCACCAACAGGCACGATGGTGTGTTTTTTCGTTCTCGCAATCCTATCTTCTGTAGGATGAATAAAGATATAACATTCACCCAGTTGAAGGAAAAAGCAGAGAGGAGGGTTCACCAAGAGGGAGAGTGGCGTAAAGACATAAGTCGTTTACGTTACCGCGAGTACCATTGTGGAGATGACGGGACTGTCCGCTATTCATCTATGGAGATCCGAAGCGATAATGATGTTCGTGCAATGATGGAAGCTCATGCTAATGTTCCAATGGGACGTAGTATCCTGGAGTTGTTTGTCGAAACTCCGGAATAGGTCATTTATCTTCTGGAATAGGGACTTCCAAATAATCGCTAGTTTCGTAGTTGCTTCTTTTTATCGTTTTAGTTGTCGTTCATTTGTCGTACTTGTTTCGTTATGTTCCAAACAATTGAAATCGAGAGATTGAATGTTTCGTTATGGCTAGATCTTTATTCAAACAAAGTTATAATATAATGTTAACATACACCGAATCCGTTAAATTATTCAAACAAAGATATAACAGTTTGCAATTTAAAATAAAACAGCACGAAATCAGTTGTCATCTTCACCAAATGACGGTCCACTGACAGAGACTTCTGTTGGTTCATCGCCACTAGCATCATCACCAGAGACATAATTGGCAAGGAATGCCCGGTAATCCGAATCAGTTGAATCAGAACCAGTGTCATCTTCCTCGTGCAATATTCTGACCAAATTAAAACGGCCATTCTGAGCATATGTGATTGATACTTCAACACAGACCACACCCCATATGCAGTGCAGATAGCCTGTGTATCAGTTGCCATATTGCGGGTACGTTTGTTGATAACAGCAGGAAAAATATTGCCAATTTCCAGATGTAGGTAAACATTGCGAGGCAATGTGTTGCCTATCTGCTGAAAAAGATTCTGCGGAATGTTGATGTGCCTATCGGTTTGTTTGATAACTGCAACGAATTCCATACCTGCAAAAATCACAATGGTCAGGGTCCGGGTCAGGTTCGGACCACGGCCATCCGAAGCGGTTCGAAAACTTCAAGTCCGAACCAGTTCGTTCTCAAACTTGCGAGTATAGAAGGTTCGGGACTTTCGGTCCAAACCATGCAAATTTTGCAGGCAAAAAAACTGAATGAACGAATTGGAGAAGAAATTCACACCTTTCTTGAGCGCAGAAATGGATGCAACCACGAAGGGAGATATGCGAAGTGAAATGGAGGAGAGGAAGAGAGGGAGAGAGGGATTGATATGGAGGATTGGAGAATTTGGAGAAAATGGGGTGTGTGAATTTGGACAAAATCGGATTTACCTTAGGTGGGATAAATCCGATTTCCTTTTTTTAGGGAAATCGGATTTACCTTAGGTGGGATAAATCCGATTTTCTCTTTTTTTAGGGAAATCGGATTTATGTACCCACTAGGTAAATCCGATTTCCAAAATAACAAAGCGGATTTACCTCTAGCTAAGGTAAATCCGCTTTGTTATTTTTGAAATTGGATTTACCTATTGGGCACCCCCATATGAGGTAAATCCGACTTTAAAAATAACAAAGCGGATTTACCTCAAATGGAGGTAAATCCGAGCGAATTAAAAATTGGGCAGGGGTATTTTCGGGTTTCACTTTTATGTGGGGGTAAATAGGGAGATGATGGGGGTACATAAAAAAAAACCCAAGGAAAGGGGAGTGTGAGAGGAGAGAAGAGGTATAAAATGAGGAGGGAAATTTTGAGGATATTGGGCTGTTGGGGGTGTCCACCGAGTAGCCACTGGGTTGTACGAAGTATGACCCAAAATAAACACTTGAAGCCCAAAACCAGCCCAACAGAGTCGCAGCAGGGAACATGCGTATATATGGTTTTTAGGGTTTTGTATATGCTGAACAGAGAGACTCACATAGGTTAGAGAAAGAGGCAAAGAGAGTGAGAGTTTTTGTTAGCAGCAAAAATGAAGACCATCCTTTCTTCCGAGACTATGAATATTCCCGACGGCGTTACCATCAAGGTTCACGCCAAGGTTATCGAGGTTGAAGGTCCTCGCGGCAAACTCGTTCGTGATTTCAAGCATCTCAACCTTGATTTTGATCTCATTACCGATGAGAACGGCAGCAAGAAGCTTAAGATCGATGCTTGGTTCGGCTCTCGCAAAACCTCCGCCGCCATCCGAACCGCTCTCAGCCACGTTGAGAACCTCATCACCGGTGTCACTAAGGGATACCGTTACAAAATGAGGTTTGTGTATGCTCACTTTCCAATTAACGCTAGCATTACCAATGACGCCAAGGCCATCGAGATCCGAAACTTCCTTGGCGAAAAGAAGGTATTCATTTTCATACATTAATTTTTTATCTCTTCGATTTCTGCAATTTTGTTAACCCTAGTTTTCTTTCAACTCGTAAATAGATCATTTTGTGATGATTGATATAGTTGATAGACATTTAATGATATCATCAATTTAGATTATTTGATTTCTCATTCGTTTTGTTAACCCTAGTTTACCTTAAACTCGTAAACAAATCATTTTGTCATGATTGATATAGTTGTTAGACATTTACTAATATCAAATTAAATTGTACTATTTCTCATTCGTTTTGTTAGCTGGTTGAGTAGTTTGTGATTTACCAGTATCAAATACTTTACTGTGAAAATCTGACTTGAATTGTCATCTATGTGTTCGGATATGATAATCTTATTTTAGGTGAGGAAAGTTGACTTGCTCGATGGGGTTACCATTGTTCGATCTGAGAAGGTGAAGGATGAGTTAGTTTTGGATGGAAACGACATTGAGCTTGTTTCTCGATCCTGCGCCCTCATTAACCAGGTAGCGATTTTTCTCTGTCTTTCTACATATGTATTATCTTTGTTTAAATTGTTTTTGAATAGATTTGTAAGTGTTTTTTTTTGTTTTTATTGCAACAGAAATGCCATGTGAAGAATAAGGATATCAGGAAGTTCCTTGATGGTATTTATGTTAGTGAGAGGGGGACAATACAAGAAGAGAACTGAAAACAGGCATATCGATTTTGTAGTTTGATTCAAGCTTCTCTACTGTATGATTTTCTTACTGTTTTGTGGCCAGTATTTGAAGACAATTTTTATTAGATTGTTGGATTGGATATTTTGTTATCGAAGTTTTTGTTTGGGAAGATGTTGTTTAAAATCATTGCTGTTATACTTATATATATTCATTGCTGTCTCTTAGCCGCTCAGTATCTTATTCTTGTTGTATTAGTTGTATCCTCCATCCGAATTGTGCTATGTTTTTAACTCAGCACCAGAAATTAACTGAATTTATGAGTGATGAATTTTAAGGGTGTGTTGGTACTGCTGTTGGAAGTCTGGTAGAACTGAATTATATGGAAACTGAGTTTGGGTATACTTGCACCGCCACTGCAGTACAAACCCACTAACATTCAATATGTGATTCAATGTTGTGAAATATAAAAAGTTGCCATGCAATTTTCTATTCCTTGGAGCTAAATTTTGTTTTTGGAATTTGAGAAGTCACCTACCTTTTCAGCTATTTTACTGTCAGCATTTTTCTTGAGTTTTGATTAGTGATTAGTCTCTTGCCTGTTCCTCATATTTCACTGCATTAGTCTCTTGCCTGTTAACACTCTTTAGATTTAGTTAGTGATTAATCTCTTTCCTGTTCCTCAAAATCCGTATTTTTTGGAGCCCTAGTAAGGCACAAGTTATAAAACACGATGGTCACATTTGACATGTGCCAAAATATCCAGCTTATTTTGCCTCTCGACATTCATATAGATTTCCTGAAATGTCCAATCTAATCTAATATGGACGGCTGATTCTCCCAACCTCCAATCAGCTTTCTCAAGCTAATTTCATTTGGGGTTAGATCTAAGGCTAGACTCCCATTACTTGGGCCATGCTGCTTCTACGTGAAAGCGTTCGATGCCCCAGTTGGGACTAGTAGTACAAGGTGCCATTCTATGGATCCCTCGTCTAGAAAACTAAGTATTGGTGATGAGTATAACTATATTAGGTGATACTATAGCCATTCAGGTGGGGAAAATAGCAAAGAAAGCTTCATCAATGTTGGATGTCTCTAGCCAACTGAGTGTGCCAATGTGTTTCGTTGCGCCTTTGAAATGGTGTCCCGTACGTTTGCAATTATAAATTAAGTGACCAAAGAAGTTATAGCCTAGGGCTGGCTTGTTGTGGAAGCTCCTCTTCACCCAGATTTATTTTGTTGCCCAAGCACCATATGCGTTAAGCCCTCTATTGTGTTTGTGTGTAACCTTCACGGTGCTGTCAGTGAAACGTCACAACCTTATAATGCTTGTGCCAGACACTCGTTCGTAACCATGTGTCTCCTTTGAATCAATTTTACTCCCTCTAAAAGGGGGTTACATAGAGGAAAGATGCAAGAGAGATTGAAAAAAAAGGTAGGTTGAGCAGAGCAAGCTGCCTCATGTTTTTCCTATTACAGTATTTACCACTCATTAAATGCAAATTTCCCTCTCTGGCCAACTATATAATGGTCAACCACCCTCAAAGGCCCCTCAAGAAGCACATATTAACGGTCTTCAACTTAAAGAGAATTGCACATTGCAGAAATCATTCGGAAGATCTATTAATCCAATGAAACTTGAACTAGTCTAATTTTTCTGTAACTTATTCTTTGAGCCCACTTTTTTGCCCAATACATGAACGGCCATAGAGATTCTCTGAAGTTCACACTATTCTTAGAATTCATCTTATGGGATGTGAACCACATATCAAGGGATAAACTCTTGACCCTTGTACCATCTGTAAACAGAACGTGCACGCCTTTTTTCAAAGCTGGAAGGGATTCCTCATTAGAGGAAGGACCTTTGGTAGGTAGAGAGAGACATGAAAACAAATAAACTCTTTTGAAGGGATCTTGGAGTAAAGTAGTGCTAATAACGCTATCAACATTCATCTATCAACACTCATGTTACGATTGAGTTAAATTTATGTTGATCTCAATAATTCAATGTGTCTCATTTCCATAGTGGTAAAACGTGAATTTCAATCAATCATACAGTGAGTGTTAGAGGAAAAATGTCAAAGAGTGTTAAAAACTTTTTTTTTCTTGGAGCAAATTTAGGGGGGAAATAGCATGTGGTTGATATGCAAGATACTAATTACTTAACTAGTTTAAAGTCACAAAAGTAATCGGGTAAAATCTAGATTTTTTGGACCTCCTAAGAATAAAAAAATGTTACATATAATAATACAACTAATTACTTTGTAGTATTATGAAGTATAATTGGGTTTAATGAGAAATAACATAAATCAAATGAAATGGTGTTATTTTGAAGAACTATTAGGGGTCAAATGTAACTAGCCCTAATACTCGTGTGATGCACGGTGTCGGCTAAATTTGCTCTATGTAAAATATAGTTTTTTAGTTTGGACCATTGCTGGCTACGCACGGAGTGTCTCAACGCTTTCAATAAAAGACTTATGCCACCCGTGTTTAGAAGCAAATTTGACACTGGCCAACACCAAGTTTATCCACTTCGGGAATCGAACTCGGGAGGATTGAGTCGACGCCTGTGTCCAAGAGTAGCTTATGCCAGTGGTCCAATGGTGTTGGTTTGTAAAATATATAGTCTAATAATTGTGAATAAAAATTAAGTTATAACTATAAATTAAATAATAAAATTATAAAATTAAAAATGAATATTAACAAAGACGTTGAAATTAAACATCCGTAGATAATAAGAATAAAATGTCCAAATAATTTTAATAACATAATCCATATTTATCAAATGTAAATATAAAAATATTATATATTGAAAGAGAAAGAAACAACTCTTCAATAGGATTATACTGCAGAATTAAGGTAGCTATATTTTAGCTCAATTAAGCACCTCAAATGCAAAATTAAAATCAGCAAGATCTCGAGAACTATAAACAAAGTTGAAAGAAGGTGATGGAGAGTTCTGTTGTAAATGCTACAACGCGATACTCAATTGTAAAATAAAGATAAAAATATAAACATCAATTTAAATATGCGTCTAATACATGTTGGTGTGAAATGACCAAAATAAAGAAGACAACACAAATAGAAAGTGAAACACGTGGGTATCATACAAGATTAGTTGAAAACCGCTAATAAAATAGAAGCCCTAAAATAAAGTTGAAAGAAGATGACGTGGGGTTCTATTGTAAATATGACTTATATTTCCACGGGAGTAAATGCTGCAAGATAAGTGAGTGATCCTTCTTGGAAGGTGGCCACTACTTCAGTTGCCAGCAAATGTGGTTGCATGATTGCGAAAAAGACAACAAAATTAGAAAGTGAAACTTGTGGGGTACCATATAAGGTTGGATGAAAACCACCAATAAAAAAAACACTTATACAAAGTTGAAAGAAGATGATAAGAGATTCTACTGTAAATGTGTTTGAAGTTCCTTGCAAAATTTAAGCTTATTTAAGCCAACGGTATAATGCCACTTTTTTCATTAGTATAATAATGAACGAATTTTATTCAAGTTATATGTTCAATTAAGAACCTCAATTACAAAACTAAAATCGGTAGTAAGATCTCGAGGACTACAAACAAAGTTGAAAGAAAATGATGGGGGGTTCTATTGTAAATGTGGTTGAAGTTCCCAAGGGAGTAAATGCTGCTACGCGGTACTCGAATATGAAAGAAAGAAAAGAAGACAACACAATTAAAAAGTGAAATACTTGGGTATCATGTAGGGTTCGATGAAAACCACAAAAAATAGAAACAGCTATACAAAGTTGAAAGAGAATGATGTGAGTTTCTATTGTAAAAGAAAGAAAAGAAGACAACAAAGTGAAATACATGGGTGTGAACTTCCAATTTTAACCGACAGTTACTCGTTATTTTCAAAAAAAGAGTCCCGAAAAAATAAAAAATAATAATAATGGTTTACGGCGTGTCATGCCTAAACCGTACGCATGTCCTACTATCGGGGGGCATTATGTGCATATTCAAATGGCATACGCGTTCCTAGTCTTAATGCGGGCGCACATTTCGTTTCGAGTCGTGCGCGAGTGGTTGCGTCGGTAGGTGTTAGTTTTACCGCTTTTTTTTTAGTATTATTAGTGACATAAAAAATAGTAATAATAAAAAAATAACTGTCATTTGTATTTAATTTGTTACACATATAGACAAAAAAAATTAAAAAAAAAAGCAGAATAGTACACAAAAAAAAGGGAATGAAGTCAACTCCTTTTTTACATGTATAAAAAAAAATTAAAAACAGTACAAAAAAATTAAAAGCAGGGCACAGCCTGCTGTGTATTGTAACAGAAAACTATATTTTGAGAATGGGGCTCAAGCTCCCTTCTCCTTGTTCCTTGGCCTTTCACAATTTGGGCAAAAACACTTCAGCTCATCCATTGCTGCTGCCTGTGCTTTTCAGAAGCAGTTGTGCTTTGGTCCCCCAAGAGATTCGCTCCTCTGCTCAGCATCTACACCTACACCACAATCCTTTGCCTATAAATACAAATGAACAACAACACAGTAAAAAAAAACAGATATACACACACAGCAACAGAGACTAAAAACACACAAACAGAGAGAAAATTCAGAGCAAACGTTTAGGGTTTCACACTAAAACTCTAATCACAAAGCATCAAAAAAAATTCCTGAAGAAGAGGAGGGCAGCAACGATAGGAAACAACAGTAGCAGCAAGGATAGCTTCAGGTTATTTAGATGTTTATGTGTCAAATATTATGTAGATATAGTGGCTGAAAGTGCTTTTTTTTATCATCCCTTTAGTGTTATAAGTGTTAAAAAATTTTAGAACGGAGGGAACAGAATATCACAAACAGTTTCTCTTTTTGTTAGAAAAATTAGGTTTAATCTGTCCCAAAAAGACTAAGTCAAGCAATTAATTTAGTTTTTTTGAAAAAAATCAGATTTTAGAACAAATAATAGGCAAAAACAAACTGTCATAAAAATATAAAAAAGAAGATCAAATTCAGAAAGGAGGAGAGTACCGTAAAAAACCAAAATATAGCAAAACTCACTTCCTTAGAGTCCGACCACCGTAGACGGTGGTCGTTGGCCGTAAACCGTCGCGAACCTCCCTTTCCCTTGATTTCGTGTGATTTTCAATTTTTTTAGCTATTTAAAGTGTTGGAATATCATAAAAAAGTGTTGTTTTTTATATTTTAGAAAATTAATATTTTAGTGAATGACCCGTGAGCCCAATCCAAACCAACCCGTCCAATATCGGTTCGGTTTGGTTCGGATTTTGGAGGAAAAAATGTAAAATCCGAACCAATCCAAACCGAATAATTATCATTGGTTCGGGAAACGGATTTGGTCAAATCCGATCCAAACCGATCCACGAACACCCCTAACCACAAGCCAGACCACACCACCCTAGCCAAACTCTCCACGCACCATCAACCACCACCGTGCAACCACAAACGCCACTAACCGAACCATCAACAGCCTCCCCCCAACCACCACAGCCTCACCCCCTTCGCGAACCACCCTCTCACTGTCGCTATCACCCACGTCGTCGACACTGTAGCCCCACCGCACCATCACGGCCTCACCCTCACCATCGTGAACCCGAGACACCACCACACCGCGTCCACCCTCCCCATCGTCCCTCCGTCTCCGGTCGCTTAGTCAAACAGCCACCGTCGTAGCCCTCACCGCCCCAACCGACTCCATCGCAAGTTAAAACACCCCTCCCGTGGCTGTCATTCGTAAGCTTTCCCGGCGCTGAGGATGAAGAGGAAAGAATTAGGGTTTGAAATTTTAGTTTTCGTTTTTATACCCCCTCCCTTTTAATTGTTTTTTTTTTTTAAAAAAAAAAGAATCTTAATCAGATTTCTACTTGCACCCCTCTGTTTCGTCATTACCACCCCTCAGAAGCCCATTTTAAGGAAAAAATACGGACCAGCCCACTAAAAAATGATAATGGGTTGCTATCTGCACCCCATTTTTTTAATACGGCCCCTTTTGCAAACCCCACCCCGCTTTTGCTAATGTAACCCCCTTTTATTAATTATACCTCTATTCCATTATTTCACCCCCTTTTTTAATTATACCCCTATTTTACCATTTTACCCTCCTTTCGTTTTATTATTTCTTCTCAAAATAACTTCCCTTTACAAAAAACCTATATACATTATAAAAATGGGTTTGGCTGAGATGTACATCTTGTCAATCCCGGTTTAAGAGGCTTTAGCTGTACGACTTTGATCTTAAACCCCTTTCAAAAATTATAAGAAAATCAACAAACAAATATTTTCAAGAAGAACTACGTAACCTTTGATTCTCCGCTTCAGAGGTACGTAGGAGCGGGGCTTCCCCGTCAAGCTAAATTATTTTTTCTCTAATAAATAATTAATTTTTTTCTTTAACACCTATTTTCAAAAAAACTAAAAAATGAGCTTGATTGAGATGTACGTCTTGTCTACCTCGCAATCCTAGTTTAAGACGCCTGAGTTGTACGACCTGGTGATCTTAAACCCCTTCAAAAAAATAAAATCAACCAACCAACAAAATTTTCCAAGAAAGAACTACGTGACTCTTGAGTTCCTCATTGCACCCGAGGATACGTAGGAGCGGGGCTTCCCCGTCAAGTCAAAAATTAAAATTTCTAATTTAGTCCCTTATTTATTTCTTTGTAAATCGAATTTTATTTATTTTTGAGGTAAACAAGTTTTCTAAACTTATTGATATGTTGCACAATCAAATTTAGGGTAACTGTCTTCGGACAGATGTTTTAGGGGTGCTGTGGAATTAAGTTTTCACCCTTCCCTATACATAACCGACTCCCGAATCCAATCTAGTTTACGCAGACCAGATAACTTTAAATGTAGGTTTTTCTCAATTTTTCCTATTAAATAAATTGGGTGGCGACTCCTAAGATAATCGATTTTTGAGCCGTCTACGTCGGGATCCCGGTCACGACAGATGGCGACTCCACTGGGGACAAGCAAGAGTCAAGCCTGTTTAATTTGGTTATGCAAAATATTTATGAGTTAGTTTATCCTTCGCTCCACTAATTATGCATGTTTGATTTATATTATGCCTAACACAAACCCTAGGTTAGAAGACATTTATTATTATCGCTCGGTCGTTTCCTTTGTTTATTTTGCAGGATTTAGTTGGGGGGGGGGTTGAGGATTCAAGGTTTGTATGCTCCCTTCACACACTGCACATACATTGTGAGCACACACTGAGAGTTGAGCTCATACCGGAGCCGCAAAAAACACATAAGTTAGAACGAGGATGAGTGGGACTCATTTTGGACGTACGTCCTGTGTGAATTCCATGAATTCCTCATCTAGAATACGATTCTTCTGTGCGGATATCCACAATTTGGATGTACATCCTTTTATGGTCCATCTTCCAGAGGGGTACTTGACTCTAGAGACCTTGAAACCCTCTAGGTTACAATAACCCATCCTGTGTGGGCATTCACAGTAGAAAGACATTAGACCCATAGGGCCCAAACCCACATAGCGTGGGCAACCCGTCATAGGCCACAAAAGGAGATACCCCACCTTCTATCCCATTACTACTAAAAACTCTTTCACATAGCATTTTTTTGAAAATCGTTTGCATTTTTTTTTTCAAAAAGCAGAAAAAGAAAATATATTTTGTGCATGCATCATCTCTATTTTTATGTCATTCTAACATCTGTTCATTCATTCAGGAAAGTTGTCAAAGGATCTAAATTCGGAATCTGGTGTGAGTATCTCAATCATTTTTTTTCTAAAAAAAAAAGAGGATAAACAAAAGTGGGACAAGGAATTAGGGAACGAGAAAATGATGTCATCCACAGGGAAAACTATCTAGTTCACAGTCCAAAAGCCCCAAGTATCCGAATTGAAAGACTATGCCTCCAACCTGCCCGAGGAGTAAAAATCCAATTTTAGAAAGAGATATGGGAAGCTGTTGGAGTTATTGGATGTTGTAGCGACCGAAGAATCCGGAGGAGGGATCCTTCGTTGCTTTTGAACAATGGAGCCGCCATCAATATTTATTTTTAGGAAAACATTGAAAAAACCTTTGTTTTTGGGTTCGGGGGTCGATTAAGTGCGGGGAAGGTACTAGCACCCCGCAACATCCTAAAAAGGTTACCTTTTAATTTAATGTGTAGAAAAATTAGTTTTAAACGAAAATACTTTGTTTACCCATTTTTGATTGTTTGCGAAGAAGAGAAAAAAAAAGAAAGGAAGACTTAATAAAAATTTTAGTTTTTTGCGCTCGACGGGAGTGGCCCCCCGCTCCTACGTATCTCCGGGTGCGATGGAGAAATCAAAGCTACGTAGTTCTTGGGTAGAAAATATTTGTGTGTTGGTGTTTTTTTTAATTATTGAAAACTTTGCGAAAACGGGAGGCCGTTCACAGTGACCAAACAGATAAATCCAGAGTGGTCACCACTAACGACTTTATTCGAAAAAGAAAGTATTCACAGCGTCAAACAAGCTAAGCCCAGAGTGACTGTTGTAAATACCCGGTTTGTGATTGAGCGTTTGTTCGTTTGAAAACGTGCTTACCGGGAAGCGTGATAAAAAGGAGTTGAGATTACGTTTGTATTTTATTAACTGAAAATTGGAGTTTAGGAGGGTGTTTGCGATAATCAAACGAGTAACTTCAGAGTGATTACCACTACTAATTCGCTGTGAAAAAAAGAGAAGGTTAGTCCTAACGGTCAAACAAGCTAGGCTCAGAGTAACCATTAGTATCAACCTATTTTTTGTGTGAGTATGGTTGTTTGAAAGAAAGAAAAGCAGTTTGGAAACATCGCGGTGTAAATAGAAGCGAAAAGTGCGACAAGAGGGGGTGCAAGTAGCATTTTGACGCTAAAAAAAATGGTTACCGGGGGTGCAAATAGCGTTTTGGCGCTTTAAAAAAAAGGATGCCGGGGGGTGCGAATAGCGTTTTGACGCTAAAAAAAAATGGTTGCCGGGGGTGCAAATAGCGTTTTGACGCTAAAAAAACGATTGATTGGTTTATTTTTACTTTTTCTATTTGACTCTAGAACACGTGATTCTTGAAGCGCTTTTTCCTAAAAAAAAAACCTAGACTAAACAAGTGGTATGAAGAAAAATTCTTTTGTTTTTTGGTTGTCCTAGTTACTATTTAATAAAAAGGGTACCTTGTTTTTTTTATTTATTTGGAAGAATGGTCATTTGTTATTATTTTTTTTTTAAAAAAGGGGGTAGTGACATTAGTAACCGTTTCTTTTAAGAAAATATTTTTTTTTAATATTTTGAAAAGGATTTTGTTTTAATCCGAAAATCAGTAACACATTTTTTAATATTTTTTTTTAAAAGGTTTATTTCAAATCCGAAAATTAGTACCTAAATAAAAAAAGGAACACATTTTTTTTAACACTTTTTTTTTTAGGTTTATTTTAAATCCGAAAATTAGTAACCATTTTTTAAAAAACAACATTTTTTTTATCACTTTTATTTAATCCGAAAATTAGTAACCATTTTTTAAAAAAAAACAACATTTTTTTTATCACTTTTTTAATCCGAAAATGGCAATATCAAAAACATCAATAATAACAGCAACATATATATCTATAAAAACAGCAACTAAACTAAAAAAAACAGCAATAATATGTTCAAGGAAAAAAAGCAACCAATATTTATAAAAACATCAACTAATATTTATAAAAAAGTCAATAACTAATATTTACAAAAAAAAACAGCAACTAATATAAAAACGTGACAACAACAAAAATAAAAACAGCAGCTAATATTTTTTAAAAAACGTGAACAACAATAATTAAAATAAAATGGCAATGATAATATGAACAAAATTACAATAACTAAAATATTTACAAAAAAAAACAACAATACTACGAATTATTACATTTTGTACCTTGAACAAATCCAGAAATTGTTGTGGAACAAGCTTTCTTCTTCGGATCTCTCAATACAACAAAATTTTAAACTAAAAAAAAAAAACTAAGAAGGAAGAAAAGAAGGGGAAGAAAATTTTTCTAAAAGAAACTAAAAAAATTCTTTCTCTCTTTGAAAACCCTAGTTTTTTTTTTCAGAAGATTTTTCCCCCTTTTTTTTCTAAGAGAAAATCCGTCCCCTTTTTCCCTAAATGGGGAACCCTATTTATACAAAAAAGCAAAACCCAAGCTTCTTCCATCTTCTGCTCCACTTCAACCACTCTTGGATAGTGATGATGATTTTTTGATATGATGGAGGTTTGGTGAAGGGGAAAATAAAAGATGAAAACATGTGAGATGTGGGGGAGGTGATGGCCGAATTTGTGTGAGGGGGGAGTGCCAAGTGTGAGTGGGGGAGTGATGAGAAAGATGAAGTGTGATGATGATTTTTTTTGATATGATGGAGGTTTGGGGGGAGTTGTTGAAGGGGAAAGAAAAGAAAATGAATTTGTGAGAGGAGGGGAGAGGAGAGAGCCGTGGGGTGAGGGAGAGAAAGAGAGGATGAAGTGAAGGTTGAGTGTGGTGTTGTTTTGTGATGGAGAAAGAAAGAGAAAACTTAGGGTTGAGTGTGAGAGAGAGAGAGAGAAATAAAATAAAATGTGGGTGTGAGAGAGGGAGAGTGATGGAGCCGTAGGAAATTGGGAATGAGAGAGAGAGAGGAGTAGGCGTGGAGTGGGGAGAGAAGAGAGAGGGAAGTGTATTGGGAAGGGAAAAATGGGGAAGTGGGAAGTGTGGGGAAGTGGATTTGAGAGAAAAGAGGAGAGGTGGAGTGTGGAAGGGAGAAAGGTGGGGTTTGACCATGGGATAATAGGGGGAGTGGGTCGAATAAGGAGGGAAAAAAATGGGGAGTGAATTTGGCCACAATTTAGGGCTAGGGGGGAATTGGATGTGGATGGTTTTTAGGGTAAAGGGGGGGGGTGGTCGAATTAGGGTTAGGAGAGGTGGGAAATTAGGGTTTTGGTGAGTTGGGTTGAGTTATGGGTTGGATATGGGTCATGGGTTGGGTGGAGGAGTGTGAGGGTGAATTGGGCTAGGGTTTAGGAATTGGGTTGGGTTTTAGATGGCCCAATCCAATTGCACCTCCATTCTCTTTTTTAACAAACCCCCCTTATTTCCTCCTTGGCTTATTTTTTGTTTCTTTACTTCTAAATAATATTTTTTTTTTGATGATTAAAACTCATAGCAATAAAAACAAGAAAAAAAAAGACATAAAAAAGATTATTATTTTTAATAAATAAAATCTCTCAATTATGATCGGACAAAATTAGGGTATTACAGCTGCCCCTCTTTATTTATATTTGCTAGGAAGTCGGAGGGGTTCCGAGTTTCTCGAGGAAAATAGAAATAAGGATAACAAGACGCTAATTTTGTCCAGACTGAGACTTTTGGTTTTTTTTTTGTTTTGAAAATTATGAAAGCAGGGTTGATTTAGACAGAAAGTAAATAGGGAGCACCGGGGCTCTGGGGGATCGCTGGGGATCTGAAGGAGCACTGGGGCTCTGAAGGGACCGCTGGGGATCTGAAGGTCTAGCTCAAAGTCAATGCTTGGTGCATCGACCTGAGTTCGACTGAGGGACCGTCGGGGTCTGAGGGGCATGCCTAAGCCTGAAGGACCAATGGGTCTGAAGGAGCGCTTCTAGCTATGGTACTAGAGATACGGTCTGGGGGTGGCCTTTTTCGAGCGGCCATTAGGGTTAATCAGGTCCGGAACTGATATAACCACGAAGGACGTGCACTGTGTTTTTTAGGCGGACACAGCTAGTCTGAAGGGCCTGGGGCCGGATGATCCGTCGGTTGCTCGATTAACGCGACGTGCGATCTGGATTGAAGGACCATTGTTGGTCTGAAGGAGCGCCTGGGCTCTGAAGGACCGCTGGGGGTCCGAAGAATTGGTGCTAACGACACAAAATAAAATTATCTTAACAGACACTTGCAATGAATGATGCATGCGTGCATGTAGTTAAGTAATTGATGACATGATGAATGAAATGTGGAATGATTTTGTTTTTGGCTTTGGCTTTTTTTTTCATTTTCTTTTCTTGCTCTTTTGCTCTTTTTGCTCTTTAGCTCTTTATTGACTTTGCTGGCATCATCAAACTTGCATGACTCTTGACGTGGGATACGAGGGTTGCCTCAAGCAGTGGTGCCAAAGTGTGGGTTATTTAAGATTTGCTGAAGTGATTATGCGTTTGTCCTTTTTGCAACTTTATGAGAGATCATCTCCCTTTTTTTTTTGTGATTTTTAGAAATTTCGCAATGAATATAATGCTTGTGATCATGCACATGTTTCACAATTCAGTATTGTTTACCATGAACGTTATTTTTGCGATAATAGGGAGATAAGAGAATAAAGGAAGTGTTTAATATTCAAATGAAAACAAATGCGCAGAAAATCGCACTGTCTGAAAATTACAATAGGAGTTTAAACTACAAAAAGAAAGAGAAGAAAAAGATACAAGGAAAGCAGATCTTTTGATTGTTTGTGTCTTTGAAGTAATAACGCTAATCGCCCATTAACACAACTTTGAGCCTTCATCGTCCAACTTTTGGAGTTGTTGATTGCCTTTGTAGCTTAAAGTCCAACTTCTGACCCTAATTTTTGCCTGGACCGCTCTTTAGAGTTTTCAGTCCACCGGGTCGCTCTAGCTTTTGCCTAGGTCGCCCTTTCGGGTTTTCGACCTAGCGAGCTTATTTTTGCTTGGCTCATCTTTCTCTTTTTTCCATATATTTCTTTAGGCATAGTACTTCTTGACTGCGTCCGAGTTCACTGGGAGTGGGAGGTCTCCACCGTCCATTTTTGTGAGAATCAATGCTCCTCCAGAGAATGCTTTCTTTACCACATAAGGTCCTTCATAGTTTGGGGTCCATTTTCCACGGGAATCCTTTTGGATAGGCAACATCTTCTTGAGCACGAGGTCTCCTTCTTGAAACTGGCGGGGGCGCACTTTTTTATCATAAGCCCTTTTCATTCTTTGTTGGTACAACTGCCCATGACACAAAGCAACTACCCTCTTTTCTTCTATGAGGTTCAACTGATCCAGACGGGCTTGAACCCATTCTGCTTCCTCCAATTTTGTTTCTATTAGCACTCGCAGGGAGGGTATTTTCACCTCGATGGGAAGAACTGCTTCCATCCCATATACTAGTGAGAATGGTGTTGCCCCTGTTGACGTGCGGATAGAGGTCCGATACCCGTGCAAAGCGAAGGGCAACATTTCATGCCAGTCCTTGAAGGTTACTACCATCTTTTGCACGATCTTCTTTATGTTCTTATTTGCTGCCTCAACTGCCCCATTCATCTTTGGACGGTATGGGGAGGAATTATGATGCTGGATTTTGAAGTCGTCACACAACTCTTTCATCATCTTATTGTTCAGGTTGGTCCCATTGTCCGTGATGATCTTATTTGGAAGACCGTAGCGGCAAATCAAATCTCTCTTTATGAACCTGACAACCACTGACTTTGTTACACTGGCGTAAGAAGCGGCCTCGACCCATTTGGTGAAATAATCAATAGCGACAAGAATGAAACGATGTCCGTTTGATGCCTTGGGTTCGATGGGACCGATGACATCCATTCCCCACATTGAGAACGGCCATGGTGCTGTTAGGACATTCAGAGGGGCAGGGGGTACATGGATATTGTCGGCATAGATTTGACATTTGTGACATTTTCTGACGTAGTTGAAGCAGTCAGTCTCTATTGACAACCAGTAGTAGCCAGCCCTTAGGATTTTCCTTGCCATGGTGTGCCCATTAGAATGGGTGCCGAACGAGCCTTCATGGACATCTTTCATAATTCTTTCTGCTTCTTCTTCTGCTACACATCTGAGGAGGACCATATCGTGATTCCTCTTGTAAAGCACTTCTCCATTTAAGAAGAAACCCATTGACAGCCTCCTAACCTCTTATCATTCTCGGTGGCACCAGGAGGATATTCTCTGTTTGTGATATAGTGCTTGATATCGTAATACCAAGGTTTACTGTCAGGCTCTTCTTCGATTGCCACACAATGATGTGCCGGTAGGTCTTGGTGTTGGATTCGGATGAATGTCAGACTCTTGTCGTTATTGATATTGAACATTGATGACAAAGTCGCCAAAGCATCGGCCAACTGATTTTCTTCGCGAGGGAGATGATGGAAAGTGATCTCTTCAAATTGTTCAATCATCTTTTGGATGTGATCATGATAAGGAATTAATTTGGAATCCCTGGTTTCCCAGTCGCCTTTTGTCTGATGGATGACTAAAGCTGAGTTCCCATATACATCGAGTCTTTTGACTTTCCATTCAAGGGCTGCTTTGATGCCTAGGACGCACGCTTCATATTCTGCAATGTTGTTGGTGCAGTAGAAACTCAGTCTAGCGGTAAACGGTATGAAGCGGTTATCAGGAGAGATCAGTACAGCTCCGACCACGTGCCCGTATAAATTAGAAGCGCCGTCGAATAACATTCTCCACCTTTCGTTGTCCGGAGGATTCCCTTCTACGAATAGAGCCATTATATCTTCGTCTGGGAAATCGCACTGCATTGATTGGTAATCTTCGATGGGCTGGTGTGCCAAGTACTCAGCCAATGCACTACCCTAGATTGCTTTTTGGGTGACATATAAAAGGTCGTATTCAGATAGTAGCATTTGCCAGCGAGCGATCCTCCCTGTGAGTGCGGGTTTTTCAAAAATATACTTGACTGGGTCCATTTTAGATACCAACCAAGTAGTGTGGCTCAGCATATACTGCCTCAAACGACGTGCAGCCCAGGCCAGAGCACAACACGTTCTTTCCAACAATGAGTATCTTGTCTCGCACTCGGTGAATTTCTTGCTTAGATAGTAGATGGCATGTTCCTTCTTTCCGGATTCATCATGTTGCCCCAGTACACAACCCATTGACTTGTCTAGCACTGTTAGATATAGGATGAGAGGTCTGCCCTGGACAGGTGGCATCAGAATCGGCGGATTTTGGAGGTATCTTTTGATCTTCTCAAAGGCTTCTTGGCAATCATCGTTCCACTTTGTTTCTTGGTTTTTGCACAAAAGTTTGAAGATAGGCTCGCACGTAGACGTCAGCCGTGATATGAACCTGGAGATGTAATTCAATCTTCCCAAGAAACCACGTACTTCTTTTTCAGTACTTGGTGCCGGCATTTCCAGTATCGCTCGTACTTTAGCTGGATCTACTTCTATTCCCCTTTGACTGACTATGAAACCCAACAACTTTCCTGATCTCACACCGAAAGTGCATTTGGCGGGGTTTAATCTGAGTTTGAACTTCCTTAGACGTTCGAAGAGCTTTCGCAGATTGACGATATGCTCTTCTTCAGTCTTGGATTTTGGAATCATGTCATCCACGTAAACCTCTATTTCCTTATGCATCATGTCATGGAACAATGCGACCATTGCCCTTTGGTATGTTGCACCAGCATTCTTCAGTCCGAATGGCATTACTTTGTAACAGAAGGTTCCCCAGAGAGTGATGAAGGTGGTTTTCTCCATGTCTTCAGGGGCCATCTTAATTTGGTTGTATCCGGAATATCCATCCATGAAGGAGAACAGAGAGTGTTGTGCTGTGCTATCTACCAGGACATCAATGTGAGGCAAAGGGAAGTCATCTTTGGGGCTGGCTCTGTTCAAATCTCGATAATCGACGCACATCCGAACCTTACCGTCTTTCTTTGGGACCGGTACAATATTGGCTACCCATTGAGGGTATTTTGCTACTGCTAAAAACCCAGCATCGAACTGCTTCTTAACCTCATCTTGGATTTTCAATGACATCTCTGGTTTCATCCTTCTTAACTTTTGTTTTACCGGCGGGCATTCAGGTTTTACCGGTAACTTATGCTCGACTATGTTGGGGTCCAGTCCAGGCATGTCTTGGTATGTCCATGCAAAGACGTCAACATAGTCAAACAACAACTTAACCAATTTCTCCCGCTCGCTGTCTTTCAATGTGGTGCCAATGTTAACTTCTTTTTTGTCTTCTTCCGTGCCTAAGTTGATCGTTTCAGTTGATTCCTCGTGGGGTTCGATTATCTTTTCCTCTTGTTCCATCATTCTCATTAACTCTGGAGGGGTTTCCCAATTATCCTCAACATCTTCCTCAGTTTGATTGATGGGGTGATCAAAGTTACAATATGGATTATTGGCGTTGTTATTTTCAAAGACATTTTTTTCGGATCTGCATTAGCGTAAATTAACGGAATAAAAAACGAATGAAAGAAAATAAGAAGCGAATGTAAAAAGAAAAAGGAGAACAAGGGTTTATTGGGAACTGAAATAACGTTGCATTAATATTAATACTGAAAGGAAAACATGCGTGCCCGAATGAAATATCCTAAGGCCTTGGGCAGAGCCAGAGGATTACATTATAGAAACATTACTTTGAACTAAAAACCACAGGAAAATCAATGATCTCCCAATTCTTGAGTCTTTTGTTTGCAGGACAAGGGCGTACAAGACTGACGACGCCTTCTTCAGCGCTTAGATCGTCCTCAACTGCGGCGATCTGATTGGGGTTCAACATTCCCGCACTCCGAAAGCTTTCCTTGATGTCGCAGATGGTGATCCTCTTCGTATTTGGCACCCTATCCTCAAGCCTGGCTAACCTCCGCTCCTTCTTTTCCTCCACAATTCTTCTCTTGTCAGTGCGATTGGGCCGATATCCTATCCCATGTCTATCTTTGTTCTCCTCTGGCTGTATTGGCGTCAGGATCCCCTGTCCGGTTTTTCCCAAGCCTCCTCCAACTTGGTAGCCTTTTCCTAACATGAACTTAGCAACCATTACGGCAGTCTTGGATAGCTTGGGTTCTAACATAGCAGATGTACTGGCGATTTCCAATGCTTGGAAGGCAGTCTCGAGAGACTCTTCAGCAGCCTCAATGTAACGAGTGGGAGCGGACTTATTTATCAGCATTTCTTCCTCACCGAAAATAACCACCAGCTTATTGTTGACTATGAACTTGAGCTTCTGGTGTAAAGAAGAGGGAACGGCCCCTGCCGAGTGGATCTATGGCCTCCCCAAGAGACAACTGTAGGATGGGGCAATGTCCATTATCTGGAAGGTCACCACGAAGTGCTCCGGACCTACTTGCACAGGTAATTCCATTTCTCCGATGACTTCCCTTTTTGATCCGTCAAAGGCCCTGACTAATACGGAGCTTGGTCTCATGTATGAACAGTCCACATCTAATTTCTCCATGGTTGATCTGGGTAATACATTCAAAGATGAACCATTGTCAATGAGTACCCGAGCAAGAGAGTAATCTCCACACTTCACCGATATGTGTAGGGCCTTATTGTGCCCCCTTCCTTCAGTTGGAATCTCATCATCAGTAAAGGTGAGATAATTACTTGCAACAAGGTTTCCGACGATCCCATCAAATTGGCCGACGGAGATGTCATGAGCGACATGGGCCTCATTCAATACTTTTGTTAATGCTGCACGATGGGCATCAGAACTGAGCAATAATGACAACAGAGATATCTTTGCGGGGGTTTGGTTCAGTTGATCAACCACCTTATACTCGCTTTGTCTCATAAGCTTCAGAAATTCACTGGCTTCTTGCTCGGATAGCGTCTTCCTTCCTGCATTTTTATCGGCGGGTTCCTGCTCTACGCTTTTGCCCTTACGGGTTCGTTCCTCCCCTTCTTTTGTTCGGTCTTCACTAGGCCCTCCAGGGGTATAGAAACGTCCACTTCGAGTCATCCCACCGGTTCCTGAGATGTTAATGACATCAGGGGTAGTCTGAACTTTCACATCGTAACTCCACGGGACTGCATTGGTGCTTTTAAAGGGAAAAGGGACTGGCACTTGAATAGTGATTGGTTTAGGCACAGCGGTGGTTAGCTTTGTGTCCTTTTTGTAATGGATTTCCAGTGGTTTCCGGATACTCTTGCTTTGTTCAATGCTTGACTGGAGAGTCGACACGCCTTCCTCTTTCTTTTGAAGACCTATTTGTATTATGTGCCGGTCTAACAAGTCTTGCAGGACTGGCTTGAATGCTTCACAGGCCCCGACACAAAGGGGAACAGCACACGAGCCCTTTCCGGTACATCCTTTCATAATGATTCCGAAGTGACACAAATCAGCATGGATGAGGTCCAAGGGTGTGACAATGTCCTCCACCTTTCTGACCAATAATTGCTCCTCAACATTCTCAATGGCATTGACGGAGGGTTTCCCGTGCCCCGGCAGAGGGTTAGTGGCAACATTCGGACCGTCTTCTGCGAAGCTTAACCATTTAGATTCAATTAAGTCTTGTACTACATATTTCAGTGCCTTGCAATTTTCTGTTGAATGGCCGACTGCCCCAGCGTGGAATCCACAGCTAGCCTCTGGGTCATAGCTCCTAGGGAAAGGAGGTTGGAGGGGTCTCATTGGACGGGGAGTGATCAAGTTGTGACTGATGAGGTGATTGAATAGGTCCGTGTATGACATGGGTATTGGGTCGAAATTGGCGGGCTTTCTTTCTTGGTAGTTTTGTGGTCTATAGCCTGGGTTGACTTGGTGAGGTGGGGCTTGTGGTGTTTGAGTAGGTATTTGTAAAGTCTGTCGGGGGTTGTTGTAGGGAGGCTTTCCTGATCCAGAGATGGCATTGGTTTCTCCGTCTTTCTTTTTAGGGAAACCTGGGATTGCTGGTTCCAGCGGAGCTATATGCAATTTTCCCGTTTCTCCATCCATTCTCTAATCTTTCTCCGATGACGATCATATCTGAAAAGTTTGAAGACACGCTCCCAATCAACCTGTCGTAGAAAGGTGATTGAAGAGTATCCATGAACATTGATACCATCTCTTTTTCTAACAAAGGTGGTACCACCTGTGCAGCCAAACCTCTCCAGCGTTGGGCATATTCTTTGAAGGACTCATTGTCTCTCTTCGTCATGCTCTGCAGCTGTGTTCTATCGGGAGCCATGTCAATGTTATATTTGTATTGCCTTAAAAATGCATCGGCTAGGTCTTTCCAGCATCTGATATGGGCACGTTCTAATTGCATGTACCAGCTCGAAGCTGCCCCAGACAGACTATCTTGGAAGTAGTGGATGAGCAATTTGTCGTCGTGAGCAAACGCCGCCATCCTCCTGCAGTACATGGTTAAGTGGCTTACAGGGCAAGTCGACCCTCTGTATTTGTCAAAGTCTGGCACCTTAAATTTTGGAGGGATGACTACGTTAGGGACGAGGCACAAGTCATAAGCATCTCTCGCACCAACATTGGATCCCTCAACTGCTCTCAACCTTTCCTCAAGCATTTGTAGTTTGTCTTGGGCTTGAGGGTTCTCCATAGAGTGATTGTGAGGGAGCCCACTCATACCATAGTAAGGATGGATCATCGGAACTATGGTTGGGTTCACATTTGGGGTATGTGAATGAGTGGGATTCCTGAGGTTGGAACCTTGAGCTTGAGCGTCAACTATCGGCGGTGGAGGGCAGCCAAGTGGGAGTCTTTGTGGTATGACGACGGGGGTCGGGTTTTGAACTTGTGGTGCCCCCGGATTACCATTGTGACCCGTTGGTGTAAGCTGTTGTTGGCCCGCGACTCCTGAGGGACCATCTTCTGGACTAGCATCGACTGTCGGAGGTGTGTAACCTTGTGGAAGTCCGTAAGGAGGCCATATGTAACCCTGGTCATTAGTCCCAGTGGGGGGCGCTGTATGCGGGATCCCGAGTCCATTGGGAGGAGGAGGGTTGGTAACTTGATTCTCCGTATTCCCAGCGGAGACATCTTCACTTGTGTCTTTGTCCCTCAAAGTTTGTAAGACCTTTAAGATTTCAGCCATCTGTTCTTTCATCCCATCTATTTCTGCCCTAAGCTCTTGATTGCCTAGGTCTTGGGGTGGATTGCCTTGATCCGGGATATCTTGAGGCGGATTGTCCTGATTTTCTTCCATGTTTCTGGCCTGAGAACGAGTCCAATAGCGATGTTGACGCACCAGCTTGTCTTTTACTCTCTGTTGGTGGGACACATGTTATGAGTATATGTATGAGTATATGAATGGATGAAAATGCGAATGATGCATGTGTGCATGAGTCTTATTGTTTTAGGTCGGGAATTGCAAGCGCATCCTGATTTGTCATAAGTACACAGATTAAAGTTCCACAATATTTTCAAGATAAAGGATCAGCATGTGAGACAAACAAACTTCATTGATGGAGGAAAGTACAACATTTTGGAAATAAAACTTCGAAAAGAAAAGTACAATGTTCTTTGAATTTCACTCAAATACATATGGCTTTCATTTTTCCACTCCTCCCTCTTTTTCTACTAGTAGTGCTGCCAGCCTTCTCCCGGAGTTCGGCAATCAGAACCTCGCAAAACTCCATGAATTTGGAAACTTGGACCGGGGTGTTAAACGGGTGCATTGCCGCGTTAGCCTCCTTTAGACGTTTGGGGATTCCTACGATAGCTCGATCGGCCAGCCATGCCAATTTTGAGAATCTGTCTTTCCAGTATAAGCTTTCATTCTTCAACTCTATGAAGGCTTCATGGTTTTCTATCCTGCTGACCAACTCCACGAAGCGGTTCTCCCAATAGATGCTTTCTGTCTTCAGCTGGTGGTAGACCTCCTCTTGATATCTGATATGGTCGTTCAGCTCATCAGATTTTTCATGCTCCCTTCTTAAGGCTTGCTGGTATTCTCGGAGTATCTCTTCAATGGTATCTTTATCCTGCTTGATACTTTTCACTTGCTCTTCAAACTCGGCTGCCATCATCCGGGACTCTCTCTTTGATACCATTAGCAGGCTCTGTGCGGTCTTTTCAGCCATCATTGATTCTTCCCATAACTTTTTCCACTTGTATGTATCATCGATGGCTTGGTCCATTTTCAGGTTGCAACGTTTTATTTCCTCTTTCGCTCCTCTTAGGTACTTTTGAACCTCTAGTTTGTTCTTTTGTTCAATTTTGAGCTGCTTGCGGCTGTCTTCAATGGTCACTGAATTACTTGCGTTCTCTTCCTCCAACTCCTGGTTCTTTAGGAGCACTTTCTCTAACTCTGCCTGTAAGCCCTTTTTTTCTTTCTCGGCCTTTGACAATGCCATTTTAAGCTTATCTAAATCTTCGACAGTGGGAAGGTTAGGTTCAGGTATTTCTTCCTCCACCCGTAGTGCACTTTGGTAAGGCAATCGGGTGTCTTGAATCCTCTTTTGGAGCCATTGACGAAAGGTGGTTTCCTTATCGCCGCTCCTCTTAGTAAGCTCTTGTCCCTTGCGGACGACCATATCCCACGCTTGAGAAATCTTCCGGAGCATATCAACCTCTTTTGGGCTTCCTTCATGGAGGTAAAAAGGGATTAACATGTCTTCGGTGGGCGGGTTTCGCATGGGGTACCCCAGCTGTCTTAGAGTTAGAGAAGGATTGTAATTTATGCATCCTCTTGTCCCCATGAGCGGGACGTTTTGAAAGCTTCCGCATTGAAAAACTACTGTGGGCCTCTCTTTCCACCATGATGGGTGCCAACGAACCTTATATTCATGAAGGCCTCCTAGCACTTGCAACCATTCACTAGCGTTCATTGTCTTCACCTCACACCCTCTGGCATCTTCAATTGGGCCTTCTACTCTGACTTTGTTAACGAAAGCATGGGTGAGAAGCCAAACATACAAGGCGTGCAGGCAACAAGATATCCTCTTTCCCCTTAGCTCACTATAATGAGTGAAAGTACAGTAAGTGTCTGCAAGCATGGCTGGAATCGGATCCTTGAAGGATAAGAAGACGCCAATAGCTGTTGTGTCCACATATCTTTCAAGGCGTGGAAACAGGACAATGCCAAAGATGGTCAAGGCTAACACCTGCTTAAAAGGACCCCAATTTCTAGCGTCGGCGAAGGACTTCATTTGGCTTTCCAGATACTCTTGTGGGAATCCTGCAATGCCATTTCGATTTTTCTTCCGGAGCTTCAAGTTCTCTTTGCTGGTTTGTAACATTGAGGCGAGTTTCTCATCTGTGTAGTATTGTCCCTGATACTGGTAGGGTCCATTGTCTTGTTGAGGAAAGCCGAAGATCTGTGCATATTCTTCCAGGGTAGGTGCCATCTGGAAATTTTTGAAGGTGAAGCATCTTAATGAAGAGTCGTAGAACTGGCTCAAAGCGGCAATGGCATCCGTTTGCACGTCCAATTGTAGTAACATAACAATCTTCCCATACACTCTATCAAAAGACCTGCGCTCGATGGGCGGCAATCGACCAGCACATTCCCTTAGACTTGTCAGATTAGGCTGCTTCACTATAGGGTAGTTCAGAGTTTGGGTTGTTTCACAGTTTGATCCCATATTGCCTTGCTTATGACAAAACTTTCGAACCTCTTACAATTCCCGGCAAACCTAAATGAGATGAATAGCATGCAATGTGAGGATTTTTTTGTATTTTTTGTGAAATAATGATGATGTATGATGAATTAAAGAAAGACGTTACATGCGTTAATAAAAGCATATTTTGGTGATTCAAAATTTGAGAAACATTAACCATGTCACATAAAATATACGTAAAGGAAAAAAAAGAGTAAATGGTTTTCATTATTTGATTTTTTTATTTTTTTTTTGAAAGATAAAAAGTTTTTGCGATGATGCAACAGGTAGGTGAATTGCTTTTGTGTCCTAAATAGGTTATGTCTTACATATAGGTCACGGTCTAGGGTCACTTATGTGATCAACCTCTCAGGTAGTTCTATTCACTTCCTCACAAAGGTTTCCAGAGCTAAAATCCCTTTCACGATATGACCCACAACGATAGCGAGCTACCTGGTGTGGGATGCCGCGAAAGAGCATACTCTGGTTGAGATTTTCATGAGAGTCAGACAGATAAATCCAGAATGACTGTCACTAATCATCTCCGCTCGTCCTAAGTTATTTTTTCAGACCCGGGTATAGGGCCCCACTCAGAAGTGTGTCAATAGGTGTAGGTGATGTGTGTGATATAAGCAACCTAAACTACCCAGACTGCAAAAGAGCAAACAGATAGCAATATAAAAGTCTTCTACCCTAAGGTTTAATACGCGAATATAAAGACTAAGGGTAAATAAAGTACTAAACTAACAAATAATTTACACATTTAATTAAATTAGGCTTGACCCTCTTAAAAAAAATCCCCAGCGGAGTCGCCAGCTGTAGCGACCGAAGAATCCGGAGGAGGGATCCTTCGTTGCTTTTGAACAATGGAGCCGCCATCAATATTTATTTTTAGGAAAACATTGAAAAAACCTTTGTTTTTGGGTTCGGGGGTCGATTAAGTGCGGGGAAGGTACTAGCACCCCGCAACATCCTAAAAAGGTTACCTTTTAATTTAATGTGTAGAAAAATTAGTTTTAAACGAAAATACTTTGTTTACCCATTTTTGATTGTTTGCGAAGAAGAGAAAAAAAAAAGAAAGGAAGACTTAATAAAAATTTTAGTTTTTTGCGCTCGACGGGAGTGGCCCCCCGCTCCTACGTATCTCCGGGTGCGATGGAGAAATCAAAGCTACGTAGTTCTTGGGTAGAAAATATTTGTGTGTTGGTGTTTTTTTTAATTATTGAAAACTTTGCGAAAACGGGAGGCCGTTCACAGTGACCAAACAGATAAATCCAGAGTGGTCACCACTAACGACTTTATTCGAAAAAGAAAGTATTCACAGCGTCAAACAAGCTAAGCCCAGAGTGACTGTTGTAAATACCCGGTTTGTGATTGAGCGTTTGTTCGTTTGAAAACGTGCTTACCGGGAAGCGTGATAAAAAGGAGTTGAGATTACGTTTGTATTTTATTAACTGAAAATTGGAGTTTAGGAGGGTGTTTGCGATAATCAAACGAGTAACTTCAGAGTGATTACCACTACTAATTCGCTGTGAAAAAAAGAGAAGGTTAGTCCTAACGGTCAAACAAGCTAGGCTCAGAGTAACCATTAGTATCAACCTATTTTTTGTGTGAGTATGGTTGTTTGAAAGAAAGAAAAGCAGTTTGGAAACATCGCGGTGTAAATAGAAGCGAAAAGTGCGACAAGAGGGGGTGCAAGTAGCATTTTGACGCTAAAAAAAATGGTTACCGGGGGTGCAAATAGCGTTTTGGCGCTTTAAAAAAAAGGATGCCGGGGGGTGCGAATAGCATTTTGACGCTAAAAAAAAATGGTTGCCGGGGGTGCAAATAGCGTTTTGACGCTAAAAAAACGATTGATTGGTTTATTTTTACTTTTTCTATTTGACTCTAGAACACGTGATTCTTGAAGCGCTTTTTCCTAAAAAAAAAACCTAGACTAAACAAGTGGTATGAAGAAAAATTCTTTTGTTTTTTGGTTGTCCTAGTTACTATTTAATAAAAAGGGTACCTTGTTTTTTTTATTTATTTGGAAGAATGGTCATTTGTTATTATTTTTTTTTTAAAAAAGGGGGTAGTGACATTAGTAACCGTTTCTTTTAAGAAAATATTTTTTTTTAATATTTTGAAAAGGATTTTGTTTTAATCCGAAAATCAGTAACACATTTTTTAATATTTTTTTTTTAAAAGGTTTATTTCAAATCCGAAAATTAGTACCTAAATAAAAAAAGGAACACATTTTTTTTAACACTTTTTTTTTAGGTTTATTTTAAATCCGAAAATTAGTAACCATTTTTTAAAAAACAACATTTTTTTTATCACTTTTATTTAATCCGAAAATTAGTAACCATTTTTTAAAAAAAAAACAACATTTTTTTTATCACTTTTTTAATCCGAAAATGGCAATATCAAAAACATCAATAATAACAGCAACATATATATCTATAAAAACAGCAACTAAACTAAAAAAAACAGCAATAATATGTTCAAGGAAAAAAAGCAACCAATATTTATAAAAACATCAACTAATATTTATAAAAAAGTCAATAACTAATATTTACAAAAAAAAAAACAGCAACTAATATAAAAACGTGACAACAACAAAAATAAAAACAGCAACTAATATTTTTTAAAAAACGTGAACAACAATAATTAAAATAAAATGGCAATGATAATATGAACAAAATTACAATAACTAAAATATTTACAAAAAAAAACAACAATACTACGAATTATTACATTTTGTACCTTGAACAAATCCAGAAATTGTTGTGGAACAAGCTTTCTTCTTCGGATCTCTCAATACAACAAAATTTTAAACTAAAAAAAAAAAAACTAAGAAGGAAGAAAAGAAGGGGAAGAAAATTTTTCTAAAAGAAACTAAAAAAATTCTTTCTCTCTTTGAAAACCCTAGTTTTTTTTTCAGAAGATTTTTCCCCCTTTTTTTTCTAAGAGAAAATCCGTCCCCTTTTTCCCTAAATGGGGAACCCTATTTATACAAAAAAGCAAAACCCAAGCTTCTTCCATCTTCTGCTCCACTTCAACCACTCTTGGATAGTGATGATGATTTTTTGATATGATGGAGGTTTGGTGAAGGGGAAAATAAAAGATGAAAACATGTGAGATGTGGGGGAGGTGATGGCCGAATTTGTGTGAGGGGGGAGTGCCAAGTGTGAGTGGGGGAGTGATGAGAAAGATGAAGTGTGATGATGATTTTTTTTGATATGATGGAGGTTTGGGGGGAGTTGTTGAAGGGGAAAGAAAAGAAAATGAATTTGTGAGAGGAGGGGAGAGGAGAGAGCCGTGGGGTGAGGGAGAGAAAGAGAGGATGAAGTGAAGGTTGAGTGTGGTGTTGTTTTGTGATGGAGAAAGAAAGAGAAAACTTAGGGTTGAGTGTGAGAGAGAGAGAGAAATAAAATAAAATGTGGGTGTGAGAGAGGGAGAGTGATGGAGCCGTAGGAAATTGGGAATGAGAGAGAGAGAGGAGTAGGCGTGGAGTGGGGAGAGAAGAGAGAGGGAAGTGTATTGGGAAGGGAAAAATGGGGAAGTGGGAAGTGTGGGGAAGTGGATTTGAGAGAAAAGAGGAGAGGTGGAGTGTGGAAGGGAGAAAGGTGGGGTTTGACCATGGGATAATAGGGGGAGTGGGTCGAATAAGGAGGGAAAAAAATGGGGAGTGAATTTGGCCACAATTTAGGGCTAGGGGGGAATTGGATGTGGATGGTTTTTAGGGTAAAGGGGGGGGGTGGTCGAATTAGGGTTAGGAGAGGTGGGAAATTAGGGTTTTGGTGAGTTGGGTTGAGTTATGGGTTGGATATGGGTCATGGGTTGGGTGGAGGAGTGTGAGGGTGAATTGGGCTAGGGTTTAGGAATTGGGTTGGGTTTTAGATGGCCCAATCCAATTGCACCTCCATTCTCTTTTTTAACAAACCCCCCTTATTTCCTCCTTGGCTTATTTTTTGTTTCTTTACTTCTAAATAATATTTTTTTTTTATGATTAAAACTCATAGCAATAAAAACAAGAAAAAAAAAGACATAAAAAAGATTATTATTTTTAATAAATAAAATCTCTCAATTATGATCGGACAAAATTAGGGTATTACAGATGTAAAGGTTCAGGTAGGAGCAATCACTGCATTGACTCAATACTATGATTCTGAGTTGAGATGCTTCACTTTCTCCAACTTTCAGTTGGCCCCTACTTTGGAAGAGTTTGCATGGATCCTGGGACAACCTCTGACTGGGAGACCGTACCATTACCGTGGGAATTATCCAACTGTTGAAAATGTTGTCAAGGTGTTGGGAATCGACTCGGAGATGCCTCCTAAGGGTATGTCGAGGGTATTGTTGAAAGAGCTAATGAAGAAATTGACACATGAAAGAAAATGGGAAATTCTTGTAGATGTCTTGGCTCTTGCAATCTACGACTTGGTCTTGTTCCCAAGAAGTGGAGACTTGGTAAGCCCTGCATCAATCGATGTATTCATGGCCCGTAAATGCCGAGGCGAAAACTCGACATTCCCAATCCTAGCAGACGTGTATCATACATTGAGTTTCTGCCATGAACTGAAAGGAAGAAGGATCGTATGTTGCCTTCCAGTGCTATATGTGTGGTTGACCGCTTACGTGCTCAAAAGAAAAAACAGTGCCTTCTGTCCTATTTCTGAACTGACAAATATGGAATCACAAACCTACAGTGACAAGGAGTGGAGACAGATATTCATGGGCCTCAAAGAAGAATCTGTGTGTTGGTACCCGTTGGCAACGGGAGTAGTACAAGTACTTTTCTCATGCGGTGGGTTCCCTAACGTACCACTCATGGGAACATGGGGATGCATCAACTACAACCCTGTCTTGGCATTACGGCAACTGCGTTATCCTATGATGGGCCCACCCGCTAAAGAGTTAGTAGCTTCTTTCATGGCTGATCTCAAATATGAAGTTATGTTGGACAAGATTCGCAAGGCATGGAAGAATGTCACCTATAAGGCAGGAGAATTGGGGAAGAGAGGTTGTGGAGCTACAGCTACCTACAAAGAGTGGGTACGAGGCAGAGTGGAAGTGATTAAACTGCCATTTCAGGCATTGGCACCCCGCCCGCCGCAGGAAATAGATACGGTCTTAGAGGAAAGTGATGAGGTGAAAATTTTGAAGGATAAATTGGTCTAGTCGGAAGGTGAGAAAGAGGCTTTGGAACTTGAATTGAAGGAAGTTCGCTCCGCTCTCGAAACCCTCAAATTGGAGTGCAATGGAAAGGCCCGGCCACTTGAGCAGGCAAACAAAAGGGCCGGGATGGAGAAGGACTCTGGGAATAAAATCAAGAATCACTTAAGTTCTACCAATCAGGACTTAAGAAAACAGATTGCTGAGTGTCACAGAGCTATGAAGGAAAATGAGCAGTTGAGAAGGGCCCTCGAGGAGAGCGAACGACAAGTAAACATCCTCAAAGCCCAGGCGTATGAACAAGCTGCCCGACATGAAATGGACAGAAGGATCGATGAACAAGCCTGCCTCGAAGTCATAAAAGGGTATCGGGAGCGCCTCGAAGCAAAACAAAGGGAAATGGAGGAACTCCTCAGAGGAAGAGAGGATGTGCTTGAGGAAAACTGGAAACTTAAAGGAGAGGTGATGGACCTAGAAGCAGGCCAAGCAGCAACCCAACGGCGCCTATCCGATCTCGATCTGAAAATGAGGGAAGAAATTGCCCGATATGAAGAAAGAATCGAGAGGGACCGGGTAGAAGTGAGAAGTGTGATAAGCATATATCGGTCCACCATCAACAGGAAAAATGAAGAATTAAGGAGCTTGGGGAACTGGGGCATGGAGAGGAACCACTTTTTGGGGCTGATTAGAAGAATGGAAGAAGACTACATGCATGCTTGATATGAGGCTGGTCGCTGGGCCCGTAAGCTGAGGGACATTGAAAGGATTCCTGAATTGGTCCGCGATGCGGACGTTATGGTCAACCCACTCACTACCCCTCGAGAGGCGATTGAGTTAATCAATGTTTGTAAGGGGCTTGTGGAGGAATTTGAGGAATTGGTGGCCGAGGCTAGGGCAAATTTGCAAGAGGCTGAGGAAGAACTTTGAGGAGTTGGTGGTAGAGTCTAGGAGAAAATCGTGGGGGTATTGTGGAGGATTTTGTGAAATTGATTAGGGGCAATTGATGCATTTTGAAAAGATTGTTGTACTTGAATGATGATTATGTAATGAAATTTCCACTTGTTTTGTTCGTTCCTAATTCCACGTCCATATTTTGCTAAATCACTAAAATTGAAATTAAAGATACTCACGCCAGGTTCCGAAAACAATCGTCAACGATCCTCTGACAAACGAAATGATAGTCTTTATTTCTTATTTGAATAAATTTTCCCTCTTGTCAAGACAGGAGCTTGGTAACCATTGCGCGTGCTAAGAAAAAGACCAATCAAACTAGAGTGTACTTCACGAGATCCAGAGCAAGAATGGCAGAGCAAGAGGAAATGCATGGAAGGAATCTAAGCCAGGAGGTGGACTGATAAACTCCAATTTAGTGCATTTTTAGAGACACTTTTGAGTCATTTTTAGAGCTATTATTATTATCTAAATAAATAAGTGACTCAAATTGCTATTTATTTTGTAGGAAAGAAGATAGATAAAGAAGTTGTTTCAATGAGTTGTTTGAAGCAAAATTGGGGTGTCATTAGCAAAAGAAGCATGTGGCCCAAGTGTGGAAAAATAAAGTCCAAGTCCAATTCCAAACAAACCTAAGCGTGAACGGTAAGAAAAGAAAAGAAAAAGATAAGAGCTTGGAATTAAAAAAGAAAAACAGACAGCCGCACAAGAGCAAAAGGAGAGATATTTTCATAATTAAAAAGAAGAAAAGGAAAGAAGTGCCGAACAAGAAAACGAGAGGAACAGAAGCCACGCACAACAGTGGCGCCGGCAAGGAGGGGAGGAGGTTTTGGGTACCCGTTCTTGACACCGTGAAAGAGCTCTGGAGCAGAAAAAGGAGACTAAATTTTCAGGATCAGAAATTTCTCTATTCCGGGTTATTTTTATCTCTGTAATTTATGACTCCTAATTTTATTTTATTGTTCTTGAACACTATGGATAGCTAAATCCTCTTCTAGGGTCTTAGGTGGATCTTGCATGTTTAGAGATCTTTTTATGTTCTAATTTCTGGTTTGAATTTCTATTTTTATTTCAATTAACATTGTCCTATTGTTTTTATCACATAATTAGGATTAGCTACCCTATGCATGTTCATAATCAATTAGTTGATCAGTGACCGTACTGCAATTAGTTGGTGGACCTATAGGATAATTGGGGCTATAATTAATGCATGATCAAACTTTAATTTAGTCTTCCAATCATTCAACCTTTTTGTTCTTTATGCTTTTCCTCAACTTAAATTTGTGCATGACCAAACAAGGGTTAGTTTAGGAAAAAGAATATTAATCACGAATGACCAAACAGATTAATAGCTTTAGTAAAGAGATTGGTAATTAAATAAAATAAAGGAATTTCAAGTAGGAATTAGACATAGGGGAATCGAAGCTTGCAAGTGAAACCGTGACCCTAGACCTCTCTCCATTTATTAAATCTAGTATTTTAATTATTGTTATTTATTTCTTTTTATTTGTTCCATTACAATTCAAATATTTGTTCGTCTAAATAATAAATAATCTCGATTAGTTTGGTACTTGCTAATGAATCCCTATGGACACGATAATCTTTTATACTACTTCTGCGGTAGAGTACACTTGCTCTAAGTGTGTTTTTAACGCAACATTGACGAAGTCAAGGGGAAAATGGAAGAAATGGCTGCGACCCAGGCACGAATGGAAGATTCCCTGCTAGCCATAAAGGACACAATCACTTTCCTGCCTGCGAGAGTAGTTGGTATGGTCGGCAACGAAGGTGAGGGGTTTCAAAATCCGAACAATGGCAACCATGGGCCATCTGATATCCCCATCGGAATGGGATATGAAGCTGCGGGTCACCATGAGGGAGAGTACCCATACCCTACAAGTAGGCCAGGAGGGGCATTCCACACAGAGAACATGGTGGACGAGGGGCATGCGTCAATACAGAAGGATAAGGTGAGACAACAATGGATGGATAAGATGGAGGAAAAGATCAAAGTGATACAAGGATCTAGCACTTTTGGGTCCTTGGGCTTGGATGAGCTTTGTCCCACTACTGACATCGTAATTCCACGAGACTTTAAAGTGCCCGACTTCACCAAATATGACGGGAGCACCAATCCTCTTCTGCACCTAAGGACCTATTGCACCAAAATGTCAATATGGTCCAATGACGAGAAATTCCTCATTAGCTTTTTCCTTGAAAGTTTGACCGGGCCAGCTTTAGAATGGTATATTCAGATGGACTACTCTAAGATTGATAGTTGGAAAGACCTCACTGGCGTCTTTATGAACCAGTATAGGTTTAATATGGACATGGCTCCAACACGTGAGCAGTTGGGAATACTACAAAAGAAGAATGATGAGGCATTTAAACAGTATGCCCAGAGGTGGAGAACTCTTGCTGCACAAGTCCAACCACCACTCACTATATCAGAGATGTGCTCTTACTTCTTGGGGACGTTAGGATCCCCTTATGTGGCCGCAATGGCCGGAGCTGCCTACAGAGACTTCGCAGATCTGATAGCCGCCGGTGAAAGGATTGAGATGTTAGAAACAGCTGGAAAGCTTCCCATGGAACAAATGGAGAACGGGCAATCAAAAAAGAGCTTCCCTCAGAAAAAGAAAGACCCAGAAGTCAGCTTCATTCGAGCCACACCAAACCATATTCCTCAGCAGCCAAGATATAGCCAACCACACCCAAATACCCCTTACCCGACGAACCAAAACACTAACCCACCCTCTTTCCCTATAAACAATGTCCAAAACACGCAATATGACCCACATCCCAACTACCAAACAACCCGCCAATCCTACCACCAACCCCCTCCCAACTTTCCCCCATTTCCTAAACTTTCCATCACCAATGCCGAATTGTTCCAACAACTACACGACGCTCACTTGATCGCAGGGATGCTAGTAAAGGATTGGGAACCTCCATTCCCATCTTGGTACAACCCAAACCTGACCTGCAAATTTCACATGGGAGCTGTCGGCCATTCAATTGAGGATTGTGAGGCCTTCAAAAATGTTGTAAGGAGGTTGATCGCTCACAAGAAATTAGACATCCAAGAGGAGTCAGGACCAAATATCACGAATGACCCTCTCCATAAGCACAAGGGGAACGCATCAGTGAGTATGATAGAAATGGATGGTACGCCTATCAAAAGGGTTTTGAAACTGCAAACCCCTATGATGAAGATATGGGAAGGATTGTAAAAGGCCGGTTACGAAGTAGTGGCACCCACCAAAGAAGTCGTGAGATATGCTATGTACGATGAAGAGAAGAGGTGTGTGTACCATCATGGTTGTGCTGGCCATGATGTGGAAGGTTGTTGGGATTTCAAAGCCAGTGTGCAAAGCCTAATGACACTGGGGATTGTTCAAGCTAAGGAAACTATGGCTCAGGAGGAGGTCAATGTCTTGGAGCGTTTCGTGTTCAAAGTCCCGCCCCTCAATCAACCTTCGGTATCAAAAAAGGTTACAGTGATTGTGAAAAAACTCACACCTTTTGCTTGTGACAATACTCATGCGGTTCCCTGGAATTATGGAACCCAGGTCAAAGTTATAGGCGCTCCGTCAAAGTGTAAAATGGGTAAGGAACAAGGAATCGGGGAGTCTATTGATAATATTGTAAGTGTGGGAGGAATAACCCGGAGTGGGCGATACTTTTGACCTGAAGAGCCTGAAAAGAATAAGAAAGGGAAAGAGGGAGATGGCAGAGAACAGTCGGAAGAAGAGTTTCTGAAAATCATGAAGCAGAGTGAATATGATGTGACGGAGCAGCTCAAGAAGACGCCGATCCGTATTTCACTATTATCTCTCATCCTTTCTTCGGAAGTCCATAGGAAGGCTTTGTTGAAAACCCTGGAGGAAGCCTTCGAAAAGCCTGACGAAACACCCCAGAATCACTACAAGAAAAACTGTTTTTACCGGCCAGGACTTTCCGGCGGATTGACATCCGCCGAAAACTTTCCGGCGGATTTTAGGACTTACTGGCGGATTTTATCCGCCGAAACATTACCGACGGATTTTATCCGCCGAAACATTACCAGCGGATTTTTTTCCTCCGGAACATTTCCGGCGGAATTTTAGGTATTTCCGGCGGATTTTAGTCTACGAAATTTTTTTAAAAAAAAACATCCGCCGGTAAGGTATTTTTCGGCGGATTTTTTTGAAAAAGTGCGGGGTAAATCCGCCGGAAACCCCCTAAATCCGCCGGAAACGTCATTTCCGGCGGATTTGTAGGTATTTCCGACGGATTTTTAGGTATTTTTGGCAGATTTGGGTCTACGAAAACATCCGCCAGAAATACCTAAAAATCCGCCGGAAATGACGAACCGACTAAAATCCGCCGGAAACGTCATTTCCGGCGGATTTTTTTGAAAAGAGCGGGGAATTTGATTTTTGAAAATCCGCCGGAAACCCCTAAATCCGCCGGTAAGTGACTTTTCCGGCGGATTCTCCTTTTGACCGTTGGACTTCGGTTCTTCTATATAATCCCTTCTCCATTCTCCACTTCTTCTTCACACCTCTACCAATACTCTCATTCTCTCTACTAAATCTCTTCTTGAAATTCCTCTCTTCCTCTCTCTACTAAATTTCTTCGATCTAAGCCATACCAGCAGCCCAGGCAGCAGTCACCCCACCAGCCAAATCGGCCAAACCAGCACCCCCAGCGGTGGTCACCCCAGCAGCCCCACATCGATCTTAATAATATCGATTCGATTAGTGCTTTTCTTGCATCTGATGATACCTATTATCAGGGTGATGAGTCAGACCAGCAGCTTTGCATCTGATAATATTAATTTTTTAAATAAAAAATAATAATTTTTATTTTTTAAAAAAAATTAATTTTTTAAAAAAAAAACGGTTTTTCCGGCGGATTTGTGGACTTTCCGGCAGATACTCCGCCGTGGACTTTCCGGCGGATTAGTGGACTTTCCGGCGGATAAATTCATACGAATTTTTTTTGGATTTTCCGCCGGATGTTTCGGCGCCACGAAATCCGCCGGAAATTTCCGGCGGATAATCCGCCGGAAACCATTTCATGCGAGCTGGCTACCGGCGCCAAAAATCCGCCGGAAAGTCCACATTTTTGGCTTTTCCGGCGGATTTTTCCCGCCGAAAAGTTCAATTTTTCTTGTAGTGAATGTGGTGAGTATGGTGGACCCGATGCCGCGATACAACCTAATCACCTTTGCGGAAAATGAGATAGCCATTCCAGCAAGAGGGGAACACCGAGCCTTGCACATCACATTGAAATGTCGGGGATTCGTGGTGGCCAAAGTCTTAATTGATGGTGGATCAGCTCTTAACATCATGCCTATGTCTACGTTGGATGCATTAGGCTTGGAGGAGAGAGACTTGACACCACAGACTTTAATGGTCCGAGCTTTTGACGGGTCCAAAAGGAGCGTATTGGGTGAAATAACTCTTCCATTGGAAATTGGTCTGAGTGTTTTCCGTGTGCTGTTCCAAGTCATGGCGATCGATTCAGCGTACACCATGCTGTTAGGTCGACCATGGATTCATGATGCTGGTGCAGTACCTTCTACTCTTCATCAACGAGTTAAGTTTATTGATAACAGAAGCATTATCACGGTCCGTGGAGAAGAAGAGATGTTAGTCTCAAAGGCCATGTCCCTCCCATACGTGGATAACGCCGAAGAGGAAGTAACGAATATGTGTCATAGCTTCGAGGTGGAGAAGAGGGAGACTGTTGAAGGAGGTTTATCGAAGCTCAGTGTGAACCAGGTAGTGGCTCGGATAATGAAAAAAAGTGGCTACGAGGAAGGAAAAGGCTTGGGTCGGCACCTTCAAGGGGTTTGTGCTCCTATACCAGCAAAAGAGAAGTCAGATACGTTCAGGATCAGATATGAAGGGAACCTCGAGACAAAGTTCAAAGCCCTGGGAATAGGTAAGGAGAAGGCTCGGTCAATCCCACATTTAAGTGACACTTTCCCGGCGCCTGCAGAGATAATCTCGCCCTCAGAGGCAGTCGACGTTGTGCATCACATTGTGATCAACATGCTGGATAAAGGAGGCTCGAGAGCAAGGGGTGCTGTTATCATTGACACCAATCAAGAGCCTCTGAGCAATTGGGACTCTGAACCTGTTGTTGATGTTGTTACTTTCATGTAATCGTCTTTTATTATGCTAAGGCTATAAGACTTATGTTATTTTGCTTGAGACAAGAATTAAATGAATTTGCATGCATTTTTATCCTTCCGTGTTATCTTTTTCTCGATCTCTTATTATTCTGTTTTTTTTCTTTTTTGTCCCTTATCGTTGGTTTCTCTCGTGTTGCTTCTCATCATTTATCGTCATTATTCCCCCGCCAATTTTGTTTATTTACTCTCCAAGAGCCATAATTTCACGAAAACTTTGCCTCATTACGGGGAAGTTGAGAACCCATTATTCGACTCTCACGCGACTTTTGACGAAGACTACTCTGAGCCGGGAGAGGATGATGAAGTAATTAATAGATTTACTGAACTTCTGGGGCACACTGAAAAGGATTTAGTTCGAATGATGAAATTGTGGAAATAATCAATATGGGGTCTGAAGAAGAAAGGAAAGATTTGAAATTGGTAGACAATCCTGAACGGGAGGAGATGATCGTCTTGTTCAGAGAGTACTTGGATGTTTTCGCATGGTCTTACAAAGATATGCCCGACATTGATCCAAAAATAGCAGCACATAGAATCCCTCTCTTTCCAGATGTAAAACCAAAGAAGCAAAAGTTGAGGAAGATGCACCCTGGCATGTCTTTGAAAATAAAAGAAGAGGTGACCAAACAATGAGATGCCGGATTTTTAGAGGTCTCAGTACACCCGGAATGGGTAGCTAACATCGTCCCTGTACCCAAGAAGGACGGGAAGGTTAGGATGTGTGTGGATTATCGGGATCTCAACCAGGCCAGTCCAAAGGACGACTTTCCTCTTCCACACATCGACTTATTAGTTGATAATACTACCAAAAATCATAGGTTTTCGTTCATGGATGGTTACTCAGGATATAATCAAATCCTCATGAATGCAGAAGATAAGGAAAAGACCACGTTTATCACTCCTTGGGGAACATTCTGTTACAAAGTGATGCCCTTTGGTTTGAAGAACGCCGGAGGCACTTACCAGCGTGCCATGGTCACACTTTTCCATGATATGATGCATAAAGAAATCGAGGTGTATGTGGATGACATGGTAGCAAAGTCACGAGAAAACGAAAGTCATGTAGGAGTGCTCCGAAAACTACTCGAAAGGCTCAGGAAGTATAGGGTGCGACTGAATCCCAACAAATGTGTTTTCGGGGCATCATCAGGGAAACTCCTGGGTTTCATTGTGAGCAGGGATGGTATAAGGGTGGACCCTGACAAAGTGAAATCCATCCAGGAAATGCCTGCGCAAAAAACAGAGCGTGAAGTAAGAAGCTTTTTGGGAAGACTCAATTACATTGCTAGATTCATTACCAATTTGACCAGCACATGTGAACCCATATTCAAGCTACTAAGAAAGAACCAACCAGGGAAGTGGGATGAGAAGTGTCAAGAGGCTTTTGATAAAATAAAGAATTACTTGATAAATCCTCCTATCCTGGCTCCCCCAACACCCGGTCGGCCACTAATTTTGTACTTAACTGTGTTGCCATCATCTGTTGGGGCAATGCTAGGACAACACGATGCATCAGGAAAAAGCAGGCAGTCTACTACTTGAGTAAGAAGTTCAACGACAGCGAGACTCGCTACGCAGTGATTGAAAAGACGTGTTGTTCCCTAGTCTGGACCTCTAGAAGACTCCGTCAATACATGCTGTACTATACTACATGGTTGATTCCACGGTTTAATCCACTGAAGTATATTTTCGAAAGCCCTCATGTCTCTTTAAGGGTGTCAAAATGGCAAGTGATCTTATCAGAATATGACATCAAGTATGTGTCACAGAAGTCAATCAAGGGGAGCATCATTTCCGACCATTTGGCTGAAAACCCTCTTGAAGAAGGACAATCGTTTGACCCAGACGATGGGGAAAGAGGAATAATGAATGCCGATGAGGGTGAAGAAACAAGCAACATGTGGAAGATGTACTTCGACGAAGCAGTTAACATGTAAGGGAATGGCATTGGGGCAGTTGTAATCTCACCAAAAGGTAAACAGTACCCAGTAGCTATCAAGCTAAGCTTTGAATGCACTAACAACATCGCAGACTACAAGGCCTGTGCGAGTGGTCTTCAAGTCGCGATTGACCTTGGTGTGAAAAGATTAGAGGTGTTTGGAGATTCAACGCTTATCATTTACCATGTAAAAGGCGAGTGGCAAACAAAGGACAAAAAATTAATTCCTTACCAGAGGCATCTGACTCAGCTGATTACGAATTTTGAAGAAGTGACGTTCGCCCACCTAGCATGGGATAAAAACAAGTTTGCTGATGCCTTGGCTACTCTAGCTGTGATGTTTAAATTAAATGTCAACGCAGAGATCCAACCCATCCGCATAAAGGTCAGGGATGAACCAGCATGTTGTGCCGATGTAGAAGAAGAGCCAGACAACGAACCATGGTTCTATGATATAAAGCGGTACATTCAATTTGGAGAATACCCCGCAGGCGCGAGTGACGTAGACAAAAAGACGATTAGAAAGCTGGCGATGACTTTCTTTTTGACTGGAGAAATACTTTATAAAAGAAGTCAATATGGTACCTTGTTGAGGTGCGTAGATGCTAAGGAAGCTAAGAGAATTATGATGGAAGTGCATGAGGGGATCTGTGGGACACATGCAAACGGCCATATGATGTCTTGTAAATCATGAGAAGTGGCTTTCACCGGTCTACCATGGAGGCTGATAGCATAGCACATGTAAGGAAATGCCTCAAATGTCAGTTATACGCCAAAAGAATCAATGCACCTCCTTTTCCTCTGCACAATATGACGAGTCATTGGCCGTTTTCCATGTGGGGAATAGATGTTATCGGGCCAATTAACCCCAAAGCGTCAAATGGGCACCGATTCATATTAGTGGCAATTGATTATTTCACTAAATGGATAGAAGCTTCCTCGCATGCCAGTATTTCCCAAAAGGTGTTCGCCAAGTTCCTGAAGAAAGACGTCATATGCCGATATGGGATTCCTGAAAGAATAATCACAGACAATGCTCATAACCTCAATGGTACAGAAATACAGAGGCTATGCGAAAATTTCAAAATCAAGCATCACAACTCAACTCCCTACAGGCCCCAGATGAATGGCGCTGTGGAAGCAGCTAATAAGAACATCAAAAGGATCATTGCTAAGATGGTGGTTAATTACAAAGATTGGCATGAGGTGCTGCCATATGCTATACATGCGTATCGTACTAATATACGATCTAGCACTGGGGCAACACCATTTTCTTTGGTATACGGGATGGAGGCAGTATCCCCCGTCGAAGTTGAGATACCATCCCTAAGAGTGTTGATGGAAGCAGAGTTGGAAGAGTCGGAATGGGTGAAGACCCGATATGAGCAGTTAAACATGATTGATGAGAAGAGATTGACAGCTATTTGTCATGGAGAGTTGTACCAGAGTAGGATGGCCAGAGCCTTTAATAAGAAAGTCCGCCCAAGGGAATTTCAGCCTGGGGACCTGGTATTAAAGAAGCTACTACCCCATCAAGAGGATGCTCGCGGCAAATGGGCACCCAACTATGAGGGTCCTTATGTGGTTAAATACGTGTTTCCTGGTGGAGCCTTGATTCTCCCGGGCATGGAGGGACAGGAACTATCAAAGCCAATAAATTCAGACGCCGTCAAGAAATTCTATGCCTAAAAGAAAAAAAATGACAAGGGCCCGCTAGAGCGAAAACCCGAAAGGGCGGTCAAGGCAAAAGTTAGGGTCGACAAAAGCCCGCTAGACTGAAAACCCGAAAGGGCGGTCTAGGCAAAAATTAGGGCCAGTGAAAGGCCCAAAAATTGATATCCCCAGCGGAGTCGTCTGTGTGTTTCTTGGGTGTTTCTCCCCCCACATCCCTTTTCTCTTTTTTTCTTCTGTTCCCCTCCTCTGTGTGTGTTTCTTGTGTTGTTAATTTTTTTTTCTTATTTTGTTCACAGTGCCCCTACGGTTTTTCCTCCCCTCCCCCTCTGTTTCCTTTCTTCCCCCTCTTTTATAGAGGATTCATATTTGTCTTTGTTGTTGCTGCCAGCTATGATGCCTCAATGGTCCCTTTCAGATTTCCTATTTCATGATTCTGTTTTTTCTGAGGTAGTTGATGCCTTTTGTTTGTTTTCTAGTTTATGTTTGCAGGCTGGTGCATAGGGGAGCAGGAACCTCTTTGGTGAAAAAGAAACAAAATTGATAAAAGACACTATGGCTTTTAGCCAAAATAGAAGTTGTATTTTTTTTTTTATATTTTTTGTAATTTTCGTTTTCTATTTTTTTTATATTTAATGTGTAAAAAAAAGATTAATAATAGTAATAATATTTAATTCTAAAACAGATTTTTTTTTTATAAAGTTTTTTTCTTAAAAAAATTCTACTAATGATAATAATATTGATAAACAGCAAAAATCGACAATAAGCCCCAAATAACACGCAAAATGAGTTAAAATCACAAAGTGCATAAAACGATATTTTTGGAATTTTTTACGAAAAAAAGAGAAAATACCGGTTAAAATTGGGTGTTCACAGACATAGATACAAAAATGGGCATGAGGATCTTCGGGAAAGTTCACACCAGGGCGATTGGATCCTACAACCGGCAATAGTCAGCTTTTACATCTTCAATTCCTCTCCCCTTTCAATTTCAATTTTAATCCCTCCCTCCCTCCCTCCCTCCCTCCCTCCCTCCCTCCATCTCAATTATTTGAATTAATATACTATCTATTTAACCAAAACATCAAATACTTAAATCTCTATTTTACCTTTTTCTAGCTACTTTTTACTTATGAGTCTCGACGGCTAACAATTACATGCTATTGCTATAATTTTTTTAATTATGAATTTATAAACATCTACTCTTTATAAATGAATATTTTTTTGGTTAAAAAAATGAATCGTTTTGTTTTTTTGTAAGTATTTGTTTAGCTTTTGAGGTAGAACGGAAAAATATTAGATGTTACTAGTAAACATTGGAAAGAAAATATTTTCATTACCTTTGATTTCTTACGGGGAACGAAACACGTTGTCGGTATAATCATTTTTTATATTTTTCTTTATAAATGTTTTTATCTTTTATAAATCAACATTTTGCTTTTGATTCTCGAAAAGAAAAATTAGATGTAATAAAAATAATTATTTTTATATTTTGTTTTTGAGTTCCAACGGGGAAATGTTAGTGGTTGTTGTTAAATTTCCTTACTTTTTTTGTTGTCAAAATTTTTTTTGTTACTTTTACGACAATTAATAAGGGTATCATCCCAATTTTTTAATTATCGCTTAACACTTTAGTGTAACTATTTACTTATTCATCAAACTATGTAAAATATCAGTATCCACGCGACGCGACTTGTGGGAATGCATGAGTATACCGCTAATATATAAAAAAGCTAATAGTTGTGCTAACTATCTCGCCAACTAAAGACACTATTATTCTGTTGTAAGTTTTTTTTTTTTTGAAAAATGAAAGAAGTATTTTAGAAGTCGTTTGATTGCGTAATAAATGCCCCATTTACATTTTTGTCTCAACGCTAATCCCGCTCGTGCTTAGCATCAAATTTTGCACTTGCCAACCTGAGTTTGTCCACTGTGAAAATCGAACCCAAGGGCACCGAGTCGACCCTCGTGTCCCAGGGTAAATTAAGTCGGCCAACGGTGTTGGTTCCCATTTACATTAAAAAAGGTCCAAATGATTTTTCTTTTATCATAACAAAAAAAACCTCAATTTTTTTTGACAATAACTGTTGGCTCAAAATTATTTATGAAAAGTGAATTATATTTTTAAGGCTAAATATATATTTTGGCCCTTTATCTTTGGGGTTGTGGTCACTTTGGCCCTTTATCTTTTTTTTTTCTCATTTTAGACCCTCATGTTTTTTGTTTGTGTCATTTTGGCCCCTGCCGTTATGTTTATGTTTTTTTAGGCAAATTTTTAAGGACGAAAATGAAATCAATTAAAAACATAAGGGCCCAAAATGAAATCAATTAAAAACATAAGGGACTAAAATGAAATCAATTAAAAACATAAGGGACCAAAATGATAACAGCAGGGGCCAAAATGACACACACAAAAAACATGAGGGTCTAAAATGAGAAAAAAAAAAGATAAAGGGCCAAAGTGACCACAACCCCAAAGATAAAGGGCCAAAATATATATTTAGCCTATTTTTAATGAATTATTAGATTATTAGATGTGGCAAATAGGAAAGGACAAAAAAAATGTGCAAATAGGAAAAAATAAAATGGGAAGAGGTTTTAATAGGGCTTTGGAGTAAAAGCAACCGAAGAGAATTGATGAACACGAAAGAAGGGGTGTTATAGTCGCAGTTGCAGAGAAGTCGAAAGCAAGAAAATGGCGAGTATTTTGAGAAGCAATTCAAGTAGAACCGCACTTCGTTGTTTTACCCAGTCCTTGGCATCTACTAGCCACACCTCTTCCATCTCCTCTCGATTCTCCTCCGTCCGCTATATTAGCGGCGGTCGCGATCCTATCTCCAGGTAAATTTCAATTTCATTGCAACTAACTAGATTTTGCTAGAAAGGAACAATTAGTTTAATTCATTTTATTCGTACTGAACTCTTGATTAGGAGTTATGATATTGTTCCTCCGGTGAACTGGGGAATTCGGATTGTGCCGGAGAAAAGGGCGTTTGTAATCGAGAGATTCGGAAAGTATGTTAAGACTCTACCTTCTGGAATCCATTTTCTGATTCCGTTCGTTGATCGAATTGCTTACGTCCATTCGCTCAAAGAAGAGGCTATCAGTATTCCCGACCAGTCTACTATCACGAAGGATAATGTCACCATTCTTATCGATGGTGTGCTTTATGTTAAGGTTCGTTTAGTGTTCTTTTTCTAATTTTTGTTAATTAATTACTCTTTTTTTGTTGATTTTTAAATAACTGTTTTCTTGATATAGATCGTTGATCCTAAGCTGGCCTCTTATGGTGTTGAGAATCCCATTTACGCCGTAATCCAGCTCGCACAAACAACTATGCGTAGTGAACTTGGTAAGATTACCCTTGACGAGACCTTTGCGGAAAGAGACTCGCTCAATGAAAAGATTGTGGTGAGTTTAGTTCCTTGAACTCATTGTCTGTGCTCAAGTCATTTTAGAACTAGTGCAACCCCCGCCCTCTTTACTTATTCAATTAGAAGCAACTTAGCTACTTAGTTTCAAGTCATACTTAAAAATATTGTTGGTCGAAACGGAGTGAGGGTATTTTGTCTAACTCGTAATTTTAATAGTCCTGTCCGAATCTAATTATAAAGATAAGGGGAAACAAGAAAAGAGCGATTAGAATTTGTTAAGTTTGGGTTGGTTGTGTGATATTGGCTCCTTCCCTCCTGTTATCAAATGTTATCAAATGTAATGTCGCCTTAAGTCCTTAACTGGTGATAACATAGGATCAGTTGGTGCCTTGGATGGGATGAAGATAACATTTCAGCAACTTGACTTTAATAAATTTATTTAGTCTGTTAGATCACCAAGAAGAAAAAGAAGCACAAAGGATAGAAAACCACCGGTAATTAATTAATCTCAACTAGATATTAATAAGTTGCTGAATGATGCATGTATCAGTAATATTATAGAGCAGTGGCTATACCAGAAAACAAAAAAGACCATCCGGAACAGTTCTCAGAACTACCCTCACAGGACTAAGATCTTACAAAGAGAGATGCCCTCTCAGCCTCCCCAAAACAACTTCTAAAACACAATTTTCTATTCCTCCCATTAACACCCCTCATCTAGCAGCACTTCTACATGGGTTTCCTATCTAACTCTCCCCCCTTTCCTCAATGCCCTTATTTCTACTATTGTAAACTTTCAACTATGATAGGAACCAGACATAGCAGTTGCAATTAATTGGAGAAAAAACTACTCAGTTATGGAAATGAAGTGTGTATTATTTTTTAAATGAAGAGATTACAGAAGAATGAGTATTCCTATTGTCCAAAGCTAAGCTCCTTCAGAGAAGAGATGATTCTCTCTTTGCCAACCTCTAAGGTCTTAACTAAAAAGATACAAATTGATACTCTCCTCCATTCTCCCTCCCCCTATAATCATGTTGCCTACTTTAACTAACTGCCAAATCAGCAACTTTTCTCTAACTTCCCTGCCCAGCCCATCTGTTGTGCTTAGGCCAAACTCGGTATCCTAACACTATCTGCCCCTTGAAAAACAACTTTGCTCCCAAGGTTGAGATAAGGAACTGACTTCTGACTACAACATGTACAACAGAAACTGTTCCATTATTCATGGAATAGAGTTGGTTCGATGCACATGGCTCAAATCTTGATGGCATAAACAATATGTCTACACCTACAGTTATCTTGTGAGCTATCCTCACAAAAAACCAACCCATCCCTTAGTTGTCATGGTGTTGGTTTACAAATTGCCTAAGCACATGTTCTAGATCAGGCCTTCCAGTATTGCTCATCCCGACCCATCATCCAAGGTCTGGCTTTTGAGTGTCCAACATTGTTAGTTGCACATTTGACCCATCATCCAAGGAACTGCTTCAGATATGAGATGAACAACGTTCTGCTGACCGGCTCTTTTTTTAACCGGATAAAGAAGTGCAGGTTGAGGTGAGTGAGTCAAGACACTAGCTTCCAAAGCAATTATTAGGACAGTGGCATATTCAAGTATTGTATACCATATGCATTTGTGTCCCTTTGAAGAATGTAACTCGACTAGATTTACTGTATCACTGCTCTTGTGATCATGAAAACAAGGGCCTAAAGCTAGAAGCATGCCTGGGATATTGGAAGCTAGTGTCTTGACTCACCCACCTCAATCTGCACTTCTTTATCTGGTGCCTTCTACCCTAGGACCAAACATTGTGGAGTCTGCTCCATTCTCTCCCAAAACAACACAACCCTTCTGTCTCAAACAAAATAGTTCCTTCATAAAAGATTCATCTAATCATCTCCAGCATCTCTTCCACATTTTTCCCAATAGGCAACTGAAACTTCTAAATGCCAATAGTTGGTCAACTCAAGCCCAATCTCCAGGACAAACTCTAGAAGCCATGATACATGCCATTAGCTTCCTGTAGGCTGATGGCATTAATAGAGTAATACACGGGACAAATTGGAAAGCAGTAAAATGCATACTCCGCAATCTCAAAGGAACCCTACACCATGGACAACTCCTTCAACCAACATACGCTACACAACTACTGTCCTTAGCTGCCTTCTTAGATGCTGATTGGGGTGCATATCCAGATGACCCAAAGTCCACTTCAAGGCTGAGTATGGAAGCTTAACTAATACTGCCTCTGGAGTGTTTTGGATCCAATCCTTGTTAACAGAATTGTGGGTTCCATTTCAAACTCTTATTATGTATTTTGATAATGATAGGTACTAGTAAAATTGAAAGTATAAAAGGAAAACTCTATGTATAAAATACTGAAAATCAGGTCTGTATCCAAGAGATAGCAGATCCTGAATTCTGGAAATACAAATGCAAAAATGAAGGAAAATAACAGAAAACATAACTGTAGGAAATTCAAAAGTGCCTATTCTCTCCCAAGTTCCAAACTAATTCCAGCCTTCCTATTCCATTCTCCCTCTCACTCTCCCTCTCACTTTATAGTGCTCTCCGTACTCACAACTGAATCACCCAATTTACTCCTTAGGCTATGATCCCCTACATCGCATTCATTCGTTCCCTCCCATCCCATGCTTCCTATTTATTTACGGGTCCTAACAGATAACTTGATTACGATTGCACTCTCTCATAACCTTGTCTTGCCTGCCAGGACAAAGCACGTGGAGCTAGACATATTTTTTTTCGTGGAGAAAGTCCTAAACAAGAGCATAATTGTACGGCACATCCCTGCCAGTGATCAGAATGCGGATCTCCTTACCATGCCCTTTCCCCTCTCAGGTCTCTTTTACGAAGGGACAAGCTTAAGGTAGTAGACAAGGCAGCACTAAACCAACCCCTTGGACTTGAGGGGGACATTATAAATTAACACATAGATTAATTGTATTATATTATGCTAGTGTATTGTATGCAGTAAGCACAACGTTAGGACAACTTCTGTTACAGAAGCTAGTTCAGAACTCAGAAGCAACCAACTGGTTACCCAATCAGTTAGGCCACTTCACATGTAAATACCCAACCCCTTGTATATTGTATTCAGATTTATATTTCACAGTTTACAGAACAGAATTAACTCTTGGTTTCTCTCTTCTCTCTACTTTTGTCTCTTTAGTTCCTTCAACCTTCCAGGTTTATAACCGGCATCTCCCATTCTCACCCTTTCTAGCACTCTAAAGAGCCCGTGATATAAATTCCAACTCATGGCATGAAAATATCCATTCTTTGTAAACTAAACAAGTTTTCTGGTCCAACCGAGCTATAAGACCTTCAAGAGTTTTATACATTGTTTTTCTTAAAGGATCGAATTTCTAAATTGTTAATATTAAGTCTTTGCACAATTGTCTGAATAAGTTTTTCGCACTTTAGAACCGCATTAGCACATGAAGGTGAATGTCTTACTATGGCAATTACTATAGAAACTATATGTTCTTCCAAAGCTTGGAAGGATTCTCCAAAAGATGCCAAAACGTGGAAGGATTCTCATGCTAACTTGACCAGCAGTAAAACCTTGCCTAGCAACCACTAGGTCCACTACATCGTTTTCTTGTATGTTTCTCCTCACTCTTGTTATCTGCAAATCCTCGCTAAAAAGGAGAAATTAAAAGGGTTTGCACTGCACTTCCAGTTATGGAAATGAAGTGTGTATTATTTATGTAATGAAATTGAAGAGATTACGGCGGAGTGAGTACTCCTATTGTCTAGAGCTAGGCTCCTTTAGAGAAGAGATGATTCTCTCTCTGCCCAACTATAACCATGTTGCCTATCCCCACTAATTGCCACATCAGCAATTCTTCTCTAACTTCCCTGCTCAGCCCATTTGTTGCTCTTAGGCCCAAACCGGGTAACCTAACAACTGCCTCAGGCCCATGTCCAATTTCAATGATTTTTGACCTAACAAAATCATTAATCACATTGTTTTATATTCACCCACAACTTTAGGGAAGTTATTCTTTTTCTTTGATGCTCATACCAACAGATAGGCATTCAATGTCAGTAGCCACAACTTTTACTACTCCATATTAATTTAGCATCATAATTGAAAAAGTTCACTCATTCAGTCTTAATTCTCAATTTGAACACAGCAAACTGATACATGAGCTGTGAAAGCATTCTTTTTGAGAGCTAAATTCATAATATAAAGAAACAGAAAATGTGACACAAACCAAATGCAAGTTCATTTATAAATTAGTTTACGTTGAAAAGTTTGTAAGAACTCTTATTTTACGTTATGCAATTGATGGTAGTTTCATATTTACCTCAATAATTAGAAATGATTTCTATGGATATACAACTTCAGTTACTCTTGTATATGTGTGGATTGTGGAAAATTATATGTAGGAGTTCCTTCAGTAGTATTCTGGTCAGTATTATGCTTATTGAATGAATGCCTTAAGGGGTAATATGGGTAGATAACTCATTGAAGAATTCAATGGTGATGAATTGTGCAACATAATGGGTAACATCGTCTCTTAGCTAATTTAAGTACAACTTGTCAAAAGTGGTTTGTAACTAGCCAATGGTAATATGGTAATGGGAGTTGAGAACTGAGAAGCAACCGTGTGAAACCAATAAAGAACAGAAAAAATTACCTAAATTCCAGCGAAGAAAGTAATAATGATAAACTACTAATGCCAACTCAAAAATAATAATATGAAATATGAAATAATAACAAGGACAATGAATTACAGATGGAGCTAAGTTGGAATAAGACAATCTAAAATAGACCAAAATCCTGAAATAGCACATAACAATAAATAATCAAAAAACATATTTTGACATCAATACTCTAAATAATTCACATAAACTAATAACCTAATCTACAGAGGCTATTTTGTTGCTCATCCTTACTTATTTGGACACAGTTTTTTTGGAATAAATCGGGTATCCTCTGTGCGTAATTGCAGAGACTAATCCCTCGAGCTGGGTAGGACCACAATAATGACGGTAGATAACAAACATGAATCAACTGTATTGGGTGTGCTCTTCCTTAGGAGTCAGCCTATTTTTTTCTTTATAATGCACCAAATATAAAACTTGTACTAAAGAACTTTCTTTATAATGCATCAAAAACAGCTCCTTCATCTGCAGCCAATTTAATAGTGGTTTGTTCAATTGTGAACAAAATTGTTGCAGGAGTCCATTAACGTGGCTGCGAAAAGTTGGGGTCTTGAGTGCCTGCGATACGAAATAAGTGAGTTATTGACAATTTATGAATGATTTTCCTTTATTTTTTACTCGACAATTTGTGTAATTTTTTGTGTGGTTGTCTTTCTATAGAGGATATCTCTCCTCCACGTGGAGTGAGAGCAGCTATGGAGATGCAAGCCGAAGCAGAACGGAAAAAGAGAGCTCAAATTCTTGAGTCTGAAGGTGATTATCATCCTGAAATTACCATTAGTGCCCACGTCATGTCAGTCAAGTTTTTAATTTCTATGTTTATTGGCATTAATGACCTGTAGTGTTAAACAGGAGAAAGGCAGGCCCACATAAACATTGCTGATGGAAAGAAGAGTTCAGTAATCCTGGCATCAGAAGCAGCTAGGATGGATCAAGTTAACAGAGCCATAGGTTGGTTACTTGTTGATATACCATTTCCAACTTCCAATTTAGTAACAATATTAATTCTTTAAGATAGCTTTGATGTCTGCTGGGCTTGATATGCCAACTCTATTTAATTCCAAACTTGTTATTTTCCAGTGTGCTCATAGGTATATTCTCTTATGAAATGAATGATTTTCTGCATGACAAGATGATACTACCTCCGGTCCTATATATAAGACACAAAATAGATTGTTTTCTTGGTCCTAAATATAAGAAATAATGCCTGATTTTCAACCACATTAATTGCTCGGTCCACATTTACCTTTATTTCTTATGAAGTTATTTTTTGAGCCACTTACTGCAATGTGTTGTCATTAATTGTTTCTATCTTTGAGCCTCTTGATACAAAGGGATATTTGTGGGAAAAAGTTAAAACTATAACATCATTAATTGAAATTAACCCATTTCAATACACTCCTTGGTTGATTTTGTCAAATGTTTCTTTTATATATATATATATATATATATATATATATATATATATATATATATATATATATATGGCGAGAGGTAGTAAGAAGTTTATGGATTGGACCATTCTAACTTGAGTACCATTTCAAACTTGTGTTCTATTGTAACACGCCACCATAAATTTGGTGTTTAATTTATCATGTTGTCATCATCTATTTTCTTCATCTATCAATTGTTTTTGGAAGAAACCACATCTGATGAGCTTGATTGATGTCCCTTACTATATTGTCGCTTCCCCTCTGATATCTTCAAAACCTTAATAAGTAACGCCTTGCTTTTTCAGGTGAGGCTGAGGCCATCATTGCCAAAGCAAGAGCAACAGCTGAAGGACTTGCTCATGTGTCACAATCCCTAAAAGAAAATGGAGGAGCAGAGGTGAGGTTATCCATTTTTTTCTGTTAAAATTTTTGTTTGTATCTTTTTAGTTTTTTTTGTAGCTTTTCATAGAGATTTTACGAAGTGTTGGCCAAAAAGTATGTATAAATGCAAACTCCTTATGCTTAGAGTTCTACTTTTTGTATGTCAAATTGTCAATGATGCTTGGCATTTTTAAACTTTGGATATGCTAACATTCCAGCTAGATAGACTAGATGTGCGAGTGATTGTGTCCATATATAAACCACCGCCAGATTATCACAGTCAGTGTTCAGGGCAGGATCAGTTGACTGTTTCTTCTGTCATGTTTGTTTTCTTGGAAGCGTTCAATATTAGACCCTATAATTGCATGTTTGGAGGAGCATTTACCCCATCAGACCCATGTTTACAAGCCTGATGTTTTTGTTGTAGTTGTAGCAAACTAAAATCATGTTGCCTGAAGCTAAAAAATAGAAGTGGTGAATTTTGTATATAAAACTTCCTTTTAATTAGCACATTTGCTTTTTTTTATCGAGTCCCATATAACAAGGAAGGAGTCCATATTGTCATTTCATTTGGTTTGCAGGCAGCAAGTTTAAGGATAGCAGAGCAATATATTCAAGCTTTCAGTAACATAGCTAAAGAGGTAAATAGCCTACAAGATCATTGGTATGCAATTTATTCATTTTGAATTTTGTTTTATATTTGTTCTTTATCCCCTCAGGGTACAACAATGTTGCTTCCTAGTTCTGCATCCAATCCTGCTAACATGATGGCTCAAGCACTGACAATGTATAAAAGCCTGATTGGTAATGTTCCCAGTGGGACCACACCCCATTCAATAGAAGGCCAGGGAAACAGAAATGATTCCTCTGTTGAGGTCAAAAACCGGAGCTCCACAACCGCAACTACAACTAAAGGAATCTCAGATCACCCTGGAAAATCTGGATTTTCACTTCAGGACTCCACACCAGATCATTCTGGAAACTCTGAATTTTCACTTCAGAGCCCCCAAAAAAGGGATTAGTCTTTCATTTTACAGAACTTACAATTCTGATGAATTCATTTGATTTTTGGTCTATGGATGTTATAGCGAAAATTGAATTCGGAGAGAGGGAAGCAAAGAGTTTGAGTAGACTTTATTTGTATTGTTAGTTGCTCTAGCATTGATAAATGGATACGCTTAGTTTATATCATGACTAAGACAATAACCATCTTTCTTCCAAACTGACAAATTATGGGGAGGAAGAAATGAAAAGAAACGAAAATATTCTACCTTCTCTCATGTATATCCATACTGTGCATGTTTTCTTTCTTAAATAATGCTTGCCTAGACACTTATGGATTCCCTTGAATTTTGTAGAACTTTTTAAAAGGTAGATGGTTGTTTGTGCGGAGCCTTTTTTACTTTACACAAGTAGTGCTGATTTGATTTATTCTAAAAAAAAATTAAATTTGATATTACGTTTGTGTTGGATGTCCTGGTTGAGCATAAGGTGTTCAATTTTAAGGGACCCCAAATTCTACCACATACGAAATTGTTTTCCAACAGGTTGATTTGAATGCATTAGTACATTCTAGAGTAACCCTTTTGGTGACAAAATGCCTTATAATTGGAATGTTTTCTGTAGTTAATCGGTTCAAATCCATCTTGTGTGCCCTACATTGTAAATTTACTTGAAGCCCAATCAATTTATTTTGTCAATGTTCTTCCTACTGCAAGGAATGACAAAAAAAGATGGCGTGCAATAGTGCAAGATCGCATAAAATGAATACATTGAAGCAAATGCTGAATGCTTAAACTTGGAAGGATACAAGTAGTTGAAAATCGAGACAATGAATTTTCACAAACTTGCCACAACTTATAATTTTGCAGCTAGTGAGCATGTTGATAGTTGTTAATTTGTTATCAACATATCAATCAACCCACAAAGATACCATTGATCATAATCATAATAACAACAATAACAAAAAGGTAAGCACTAAGGGGGCTTTCTATGAAGCAACGAATAGTAACATGCACTTGGTGATGATAGTCAACAACTGCACCCATTGATTTAATAATTTTCAAAATCCAGATAAGCAATACATTGTATCTGAATAAGCAAGCAACTACACATTAGGAACGCCTTTGATTATTATTACGGATGCCTTGAAGTATCTGATTTTATACATGTATCTGATTAATATTATTATTACCACTTCAAGTTATACAAATTTACTTTTTTTTTTGACAATATACAAATTTACTTTCTAGACATCCCGATTCTAAAATCATAGTACTAGTTAAGTTCACTTGATTATTAGTAGGTGGAGCTTGGAATTGTTGAACAAAACCATCAACAGTCACTTAGTATCAATTTGACATTAAAATTATCTGAATTCTGATAGCGTTCTCTAAGAAATTAAAACAATCAATAGAGCACAGTTATCTTGGAATTGTGCTACTACGCTTTTTATTTTCTTCCTCATTTCCCTCCATTTATACTATATTTTTTACGTATGTTTCTTAATAATTAAGAGTGTGTCTTTCCATTTGATTGTCAAAAAATAATAATTTAAGAGTGTGTTCGTCTTTGATTTGGATTTTCTAAAAACTTTTTTTTCTTTCTATATTCATCTATGTTCACATTCATTTAGACAAAAATGTAATGAGTGAAAATATAGAGAAGGAGTTGATGAGTTAGAGAAATACTTTAATACCTTTTAAGTTAACCCAAATACATGTGAATGTATGTGAATATAAGAATATACTAGCCCTAATACCCGTGCGATGCACGGGATCGGTTAAATCTGGTTTATGTAAAATGTA